>PVLA01014381.1:0-30858 GCA_004027455.1 Hydrochoerus hydrochaeris | reverse complement strand
TTTCCTCCTCCTCCTCCTCTTCCTCCTCTTCTTCCTCTTCTTCTTCTTGTATTCCCACTACTGTATCTTTGTAATTCTCACATAATTCTCAAATATTTTATTACAGTTCTTCTCATTCATTTTTTTCTCTTTGCTTTTCAGTTTGGGAAGTTTCTTTTGACGTATCATCAAACTCTCTAATTCTTTCCTTAATCTTCTACAGCTTACTAAGGAGCACATCTATTTTACTGTTTTCATTTTTAGGATTTCCTTTTCATTCTTTTTCAGCATCAGTATCAGTATCTCTGACTACATTACTCATGTATTCTTGCATATTATTCTCTTTTCCCATTAGGTCTTCCAAAATATTAACCAAAGTAATTTTAAATCCTGGATATGATTATTTCAAAATGTCTGACATAACTAAGTCTTGTTGTGAGCTTGCTCCCCTCTCACCTACTGCCCTTTAGCATGCCTTGTATGTTTTTGTTGAAAGCTGGATATGATGGATAGGAAAAAAGAGCTAAGAAAATAGTATAAAATTCTAGTGTGCAAGGTAGACTGCATTGAAGGCTGTGGCTAAAATGTTAGTATCTAAAACTTGCTAGTGCCTTTTTTTTTAATGTCTTTCCTGTTGTCTTTGGGATTTTTAAAAATGTCTTAAATAGTCTCACAGTTCTTTTGATTGCATTCTTCTATTATGAAGGAGCCCTCCTGATGTGGTATAATGTGGGAATGGTAGCTAAAACTTTCTATAATTCTGCCATTAGCTTCAGTCTCAGTGGGCTCATGTTCCAGGTCACTGATCTTCAGTTGTGTTTCTCAGTGCTTCTTCATCTCCTACTAAAATGAGACAGGAAGGTGAGAGTGGGATTGGAATTGAGTACAGCATCCTCTTCCCCCAGGTCAGTTAGGTTCTGGAAATAAGTAGGTTGGGCTATGGGTAACAGTTTCTCTAGAGGACAGGTCATTGTCAAAAAGGAGCACTCTGGCTTTATACTGCTTGCTTTTCTTCCCTTATCTGAGCTGGGAGGGGATGTTTCTTCAGTCTTTACTTTAAGAACCTACTAGTTTTCTGCCTTCTAGAATTCTAATCTCCCAAGCTAGTTCTACAGCTTCCAGCAATTTCTCAGCTACCACTTACATGTTCATTGGTTTCTGAACCCATAAACTAAGATTCACTATATTTCATCTCTCTGGTTTTTAGGGCTATGTTTATATTGTAACCATCAATTTTCTGATGAATCTATGAAAATTTATAGATTTTTAGTTTATTCAACTTTTTCTTTGTGCAAAGAGCTAAACTACATTAACTCCCAAGTTTATAAATTGTTGGAACAGAAATCATAAGTTTTCAAATTTTCAATCCGTCTTTATCAGAGAATTATGGTGCAAATTGAGTTTTCATCAGCTCATCACTTGCTTTTTTACTCTGTGATGTTTTAATTATAATGTTCTGTGGTTAAATTTACAGGTTTCAAACTTACTGTACTTGAATTTGAGTGATATTTGACCACACCCAAATTAAAAAGACTAATAAATCTACTACACTAGAAATATGAATGATTTATTTTTTATTTCCAGAGATGATCCACTTAGAGTTTATCCTGGTTTTTAATGTGAGGTATTAAATCAATTTTTATCTTCTTCAAATGGCTACTGAGTTTATTAAATAGTCCATCTTTAAGTAAATTTGAGATGTCATCTATTTCTCTACCAAATTTCCAGATGTGTTAGGTATATTTCTGTACTTCTGGATTCTGTTCCATTAGTTTGCTTGGCTAGTCATATGTGAGTAACATGTGTTTTAATTACAGAGGATCCAGTGTGTTTTAATTTCTGGTAGGGTTACTCATATTTTATTGCTTTATTATTTTTCTAATTTTATTTATTTTTGTACATAAATTTAAAAAACTGTGAAAATTTTTCTTAAAAGTGTTATTTTCCTCAAACAATAAAAACTACTCACCAATGAAATTATTTGGGTTTGAACTTTTTATTTTTGATAAATTCAATTTCTTTATTACTTATAATTATAAAAATTTTTTATTTAAAGAAAAAAATTGAAAGAGAAAGAGGGTAGAAATAATACAAAATTTCAAAAACAAAACAAAAAACACAAAAATAGTAACCAGTAAGAAATCACTAGTTGATAATTACATATTTTCCTCTTAGAAGTAGTTGTTCAAGTTACAAAAGTAAAGCCTACAACCAGTGAACTGGTGATACTGCAACCAGTTCTGTTCATCTATCCAACAAAAACTTAGTAATATGGTTATCAATCCTACACACTTAAACAAATATGCAGTTATATCCTTTAGAATACTTTCTTTTCCTCTCTTTTTTCTTTACAGTAACTGTAATCCATTCTCATAAACTACTTAGAAGTTCTACACATATATACATCTCTACATGTATACTAGCCTTTCTGTATTAGAGGGAGAAACAAATCAAAACAAGTCAACAGAACAAATTCCTAGAGAAACACGAAATGAAAAGGACATATAAAACCACAATAATAGATGATCTTTGGTAGTTACTATGATGTCTCTTGTTTTCAATAAAATTGTCTATATTGTCAAACATAGTATAATTAAACTTAGTATTGCATTACACTATTAATGAAAACTAAATATTGGAGACATTATAGGACTTCAAAGGCAGTTAATAATCAAGCCAGAATGGATATTCTATTGAATCTTGACATCTTCAGAGTAGTTGCCTCTACTCTCAGACTTGATACTCTCAAGCATACCAGATTCAAATAAAATCAGTCAAGATAAAACAGCGGTATAACCAATCTTCTCTGTCTAATCTCTGCTATGCTATTTTTCTGTTGTTGTTTGTTTACTCTCTCCTTCATTTCACTGTCTGCCCCTTTCTTTGTGGCCTTTCTGCCATTGTTCCTGGAGCCCTGGTGATTTTCTTCTCTCTGTCTAGAATGTGCTTCAATATTCTTTGCAGGGTTGGATTGGTGGTCACAAATTCCCACAGTTCCTCTTTGTCGTGGAAATATCTTGTCTCTCTATTAATTTTGAGAGACAGTTTTGTAGGGTACATCATTCTGGGTTGGAGGTTATTTTCTTTCAGGGCTTGGAATATTTCACTCCAAGATCTTCTTGATTTGATGATTTGCATCGAGAAGTCCACTGTGATTTTGTTGCATTTTCCTTTATAGGTAATCTGTTTCTTTTCTCTGGCCACTTTTAATATTCTGGTCTTGTGATGGATTTCTGGGATCCTGATTATTATATGTCTGGGTGTAGATCTGTTTTGGTTGTAGCTGGCTGGAGTTCTGTATGCCTCATTTATCTGAACTTCACTTCTGTTACCTATGTTTGGCAAGTTTTCCTTAATTATTTCTGTGAATAGACTTTTCATTTCATTTGTATTTGTCACTGCATCTTCATTCACATATTTTATTCTTAGGTTATAAATCCTCTTGTCATCTTCTAGCCTTTTTATCATTGCTTCCTGGTTCCTTGTTATTTTTAAGAGGTCCTTCCTTTCGCGATCATATGTTGCAAATCTGTCTTCAAGTTTTGAAAGTTTGTCTTTAGTTTCTGTTAAAAGGTTTTGCCAGCTTTCAATGGAGTTTTTAATTTCCTGATATTCTCTTTGGATCTGTTTCATGTATTTTAGATTTTGTTTATATGCTTCATCAATCAAAGGCTTTTTCTCCTTTCTCTGGGTTCCTCCATTCTTCCATTTGTGTCTACTTGAGAATTACCCAGGATTTCTTGTATTAATCTTCATATATCTTGCTTCACCAGAGTTAGAATTTCAGATTTAAATTCGTTGATGAAGTCACGGAAGTATTTCTTTATTTCCAATGAGGCCGTGCCTGATATTACATGTTTGTTGCTCTCAACCTCCTCTGCATTTACCTCTATTGGACTCACTTTCCCTGGTTTGGCAGTTGAAGGTCTTTTGTTGTTTCTGTTTTGTCATGTTTCCAGCCCACTTCAGATGGGTGAGTGATGGAGGTCTCTGGGCCCCTCACACTGCCCATAGTTTTTCTGCAGCACACTGGTAGGAAAGTGCCTCACCAGTCTGCTGCTGATCGTGAGGTGCATGCTGTGAGCCAGCCCCTCCCCCTATGTCAGTCACCCAGTGGATGCTTCAGCAAGTTTGTGTTCCCTGGGAATGCTACTGACTCAGGAGAGCTTTGTCCCCGGCTATTGGGTTACAACCAGGGGCCTGGCCCAGCCCTAGAAGATCCCACCAATCTGCTTTGAACCAGGAGCTGTCAACCAATGCCACCTCAGATTTTGATTCAAGCTGGCCCTGCCCAACTCCAAAATGTCATCTATCTGGTCATCCCACTCTGGGGAATCCAGTTCCCATCACTCACCAAAGTTTGAGCAGCTCAACTTGCCATTTCTACTCTCTGCTGCAGTGCCTCCTCCAGGCGAGGGTCTTGAGCTCAACCAATGCCCGCTTTTGGTAGGGCCATGACCTCGGCTTGATCGTGAGTCACCTGACTCTAAGATGCACCCAGTAGTGACCGGAGCTTGCCCAGCTCCAGCCCTCCATCTATGCTTCTTCTTTCTTTTTTTTTTCTTTTTCTTTTTCCTCAGTTTCTTCCTGGGTCATGAGAATTCCTCTCCTTTTATCTGGCTTTCTCCATGTTTTTAGATTCTAACATCTGAGTTGTTCTCTTTTCAGAGATACTTTCTTATCATGCTACCACTCAGTCAGCCATCTTGGATCTCCTCAAAGCTTTCTTTTTAAATCAATCTTGATATAAGAAGGTAAATTTCTAAGGATATTTAGCAATTTCATGTTGTGATTCTTTCAATAATTGGAGAAATTTTTATATATAACTTATTTTTCATTCCTGATGGTATCTTCTTTGGTCATGATCCATCTTGCTAGGAACTTTTGACTTTTGTTGATTTATTTATAGGAATCAGAAAGCTCTTTCTGTAAAAGGAAGCCAAGTGGTGAATTTTATAAGCTTGTTGGCAATGTGGTCTTCAATACAAATACCCATGTGTGTCATTTTGCAGCTAAAGCAACAGTAGACAGTACATAAATGAATTAGTGTTGCTCTGCTGTGACTTTAAGGGAACATAAAAAGAAGTAGGATATGTCACATACGTGTACCAACTCCCCATGATGAATGCAATCATTATGTACTGCAAATATGTTCTAATAAAAAATCAAGCAAGAGCACATGATGAGATAATACTTTACACACACTAGGATGATAATCAAAAAGGCAGAAAAAGACACATAAAGTATTGATATGAAATATCTAAAACCTGTGTTCATTGCTGATTGTAACGTGAAGCACAATAGCTACTTTAGAAAACAATTCTACAGTTTCTTAAAACTTTTTTGTCAGTTTCTTAACATTTTAAATGTAAGTTTACTATATATCTCAAGAATTCCATTCCTAATTATCCACCAAATGAAGAGAAACAAAAATGTATTTCACAGATTTTCATGTGGGTATTCACAGCAGAATTATTCATAATAACCTCAAAGAAAAATCAACCTATGTATCCACTGAAATGGAATACTTTTCAGCAATTAAAAATTAATGGAAAACTAGTACTTATTACAACATTATTTAACATTAAAAACACACAAAATGAACTCCCTGGCCTTGGCTCCGGGGAATTTGGGACATCACTCCCAGTGCTGGGGTGGCCACCCAGCCCCCTAGGTCACTGGATTAGCCTTGAGAGGTTTCATAGGCTTGAGTGGACCATGCCCAGTGACTTCTATTCAAACAGGGGAACAAGCAGGCTCTGAGAGGGGAGGTGAGCTCTTGTGGTGGTGAGCAGAGTTCTAGCCCCCTGGCTCTGGCCCAGGAGAGTTTGGGATATTGCTCGCAGTGCTGGGGTACCCACCCAGCCCCCTAGGACACTGGACTAGCCTTGAAAGTCTTCGCCGGCTTCAGTGGCCCACACCCAGTGACCTTAATTCAACCAGGGGAGCCAAGACTTGTAAGTCCCAGGAGCTGAGGGCGCAAGAGGTGATTCCCAACATGCTCAGGGAAAGTTTTGGAACATTGGTTGAAACACAGTAATCATTGTAGATCACTTTGTACTGTGGTTTTATATGACTTCTTGGTTTCATGTCTTTATAGGAATATGTTTGGTTTTGTCTTTCTATGTTTTATTTTTCCTTCTAAAACAGGAAGGATAGAAATACATGTAGAAACTCTTGCATGTGTAGCTGTTTACAGTCTCACTGTTTGAATATGTACTTTGTATGCTTTAATTTTGTAACTTAAACAACTATTTCTAAGAGGACAATATGTAATTTGTCAACTAGTGATTTCTTACTGTTTATCTTTTTTTTTGAAATTCTGTATTATCTCTACCCTTTACATGTTTTTTTTTCTCTTTAAATAAAAAAAGTGAAAAAAAACCCCATGGAAATACAGGAAAATGACAAATAAAATGCAATCTCAAACCTCTAGCCCATCCCAAGAAAGCCTGGGAGCCACATACATAAGAAAATACTAGTCATAGATCTGAAGTACCTGAAATGATATCAACTGAAATAAAGGAGCAAGTACGGGAAGCTATAAAGGAGCTCAAATTAGAAATAATCTCCTAGGTAAAAGAAGAAATGATAAAAGTAGTGAAAGAAATAGTGAACACATCTAAAGAAGACACAGCTAAAATACTAGAGGAACAAAGCAAACAGAATACCTGAATGAACAGTACAAGAAAAAAACAGAATACATAAAGCAAATTCAAAGAGATATACAGGAAATCAAAAATTTTATTGTAAGCTGCCAAAACCACCTCAACAAAAGGGAAGATAGAATTTCAGACCTTGAAGATAAGATTGCAGCTAGTGAACAGGAAAGGAAAGATCTTTTAAAAACAACAAGGAATCAGGAAATAACAATTCAACAGTTGCAAGATGATGCAAAAAAAACCCAACATAAGATTAATAGGGATAAATGAAAAAGTAGGGGACAACACAAATGATACCAAGAGACTCTTTAAAGCACTAATAGCTGAAAATTTCCTAAACACAAGAATGAAAATTGACATTCAGATTAGTGAAGCATATAGGACTCCAAATAGCCATAACCAAAACAAAACTACACCCAGACATATAATAACCAAACCAGAAATCCAACATAAGAACAGAATATTAAAAGCTGTTAGAGGGAAAAGACAGATTACCTATAAAGGAAAACCTATCAGAATCACAGCAGACTTCTCAACACAAACAATGAAGTCAAGAAGAATACGGAGTGAAATATTTCAGATCCTAAAGGAAAACGACTTCCAACCCAGACTGCTGCACCCTGAAAAACTGTCCTTCAAAATGTATGGAGAAATAAGCTACTCCCATGATAAAGAACAGTTGAACAACTTCATG
Source organism: Hydrochoerus hydrochaeris (assembly GCA_004027455.1). Taxonomy (NCBI): domain Eukaryota; kingdom Metazoa; phylum Chordata; class Mammalia; order Rodentia; family Hydrochaeridae; genus Hydrochoerus; species Hydrochoerus hydrochaeris. The sequence goes on along the minus strand of PVLA01014381.1, from coordinate 23,523 downwards.
ATCACCAAACCAACCCTGCAAAGAATACTCAAAGACACTCTAGATACACAAAAGAAAAAAAAAAAACCACTAAGCAAGGCAGACAATTAAATAGAAGGGAAAGAGAAAGATACAATAGCAGAAAGATAACATGTCAACAATAAACCAATATATAACAGTTATAACCATCAATGTAAATGGCCTTGATTCACCAATTAAAAGAAACTGACTAGCAGAATGTATCAAAAAAACAGCATCCAACCATATACTGTCTACAAGTAACCCGTATAACTCAAAAGAAAATTCATAGACTGAAAGTCCAAGGATGGAAAACAATACTTCATGCAACAGGAACTCAAAAGAAAGCAGGGGTAGTTATTCTGTTTGCAGACAATGTTAACTTCAAACCAAGAAAGGTCTGAAGAGATAAAAAAGGTCACTACATACTAGTTAGGGGAAAACTTCAAGAGGAAGAGATAACAATCTGAAATATATACACACCAAATTCCAGAGCACCCAGCTATACAAAGCAAGCATTAACAGAAATAAAAAATCAAATAATCAATAACACAATTATAATAGGAGACCTTAACATACAATTGACACAAAGGGACAGATGAACTAGACAGAAAATCAGTAAAGAAATAGCAGAACTGAATCACACATGTGAACAAATGGACTTGATAGACGTATATACAGAGTATTCCATCCAACAACATCAGAATATATATTCTTTTCAGCAGTACATGGGACATTCTCTAAAATAGACCATATACTAGCTCACAGAATATTTTTAAGTAAATGCAAAAGAATTGAAATTATCACATGCATGATATCAGATCATAATGCCATAAAACTGGAAATTAATGATAAAAAACTGCAAAAACCCCACAAACACATGGAAATTGAATAATACTCTCTTGAGCAATCAATGGCTCACAGAGGAAATTAAAGAAGAAATTAAACAATATCTACAAGCAAATGAAAATACAAATACAACTTACCATAATCTGTGGGATGCAATGAAAGCAGTACTTAGAGCAAAATGTATTGCACTGAGTTCCCACATTAGGAAAACAGAACAAACACAAATAAACAACCTGATACTACACCTCAAACAGCTAGAAAAAGAAGAGCAAGCCAAGCCCAAAGCCAAAAGAAGGGAGGAAATTATAAGGATCAGAGCAGAAATTAATGCAATAGAGACTAAGAAAACAATACAAAGAATCAATGAATCAAAGAGTTAGTTCTTTGAAAGAATAAATAAAATTGATAAGCCCCTAGGCAACCTAATAAAAAAAGGAAAGAAAAGACTCAAATTCATGCAATATGGAATGAAAAAGGTGAAATAACTACTGACTCTGTGGAAATACAGAAGATTATCAACACCTATTTTGAAAATGTCATCTCTCATAGGTTCAATAACACAGAAGATTCCTAGAAACATATGAAATACCAAAGCGGGATCAAGAAGATGTAAAGCTGCTGAATAACCCAATTTCTGTTAATGAAATTGAAAATGTAATAAAGTCCTTACCAACAACGAAGAGCTCAGGCCCAGATGGATTCACTGAGGAATTCTACAAGAAATACAAAGAAGACTTAATGCTGACACTCCTCAAACTGTTCAATGAAATCGAAAGGGAAGTAATTCTCCCTAAGTCATTCCTGGAAGCAATATCACTCTAGTACCAAAACCTGAGAAAGACCCAACTAAAAAAGAGAACTAGAGGCCAATCTCCCTAATGAACATAGATGCAAAAATTATCAATACAATACTGGCAAACAGGATGCAGCAAATCATCAAGAATATTATACACTATGACCAAGTGGGATCCTCCCAGGCATGCAGGATGTTTCAACATACATAAATCAATAAATGTAGTCCACCATATCAATAGAACCAAAAGTAAGAACTGCATGATCATTTCTGTAGATGCAGAAAAAGCTTTTGATAAGATCCAACACCCATTCATGAAGAGAGCCTTACAGAGAATTGGAATAGATGGTCTCTACCTCAATATGATAAAGGCCATCTACGACAAACCAACAGCCAGTGTCATATTAAATGGCCCAAAACTGAAGGCTTTTACCTTAAAATCAGGCACAAGACAAGGATGTCCCTTATCACCACTCCTATTCAACATAGTACTGAAAATATTAGCCAGAGCAATTAGACAAGAGAGAGAAATAAAAGGAGTAAAGATAGGAAAAGAGGAAGTTAAACTGTCATTATTTGCAGATGACATGATACTCTACATAGAAGACCCCCACAACTCCATTGAAAGACTCCTAGATATAATGAATAAATTCAGCAATGTAGTTGGATACAAAGTCAATATTCAAAAATCAAGAGATTTCCTATACACTAACAACAAAGTTACCGAGAGAGAAATAGGAGAAGCCATACCCTTCACGCTAACATCCAAAAAAAAAAAATAAAATAAAATAGTTAGGAATTAGTCTAATGAAAGAAGTAAAAGAGCTATACAGGGAAAATTATAATACTTGGAAAAAAGAAATCAAAGAGGACCTCAGAAAATGGAAAGACATCCCTTGTTTATGGATAGGAAGAATAAATATTGTGAAAATGGCCACTCTCCCAAAATTGTTATACAGATTTAATGCAATCCCAATGAAAATACCACTAACATACCTCATAGATCTAGAGAAATCACTCCTAAAATTTATCTTGAACCAGAAGAGATCTAGAATAGCAAAGGCAATTCTAAGCAGCAAAGCCAAGGCAGGCAGCATCACGATCCCTGACTTGAAATTATACTATAGTGAAGTTATACTATAGTGAAGTTATACTATAAAGCTACTGTAATAAAATCAACATGGTACTGGAATAAAAACAGACCTGAAGATCAATAGAATAGACTAGAAGATACAACTACAAACACACTCAACCACCTTATCTTTGATAAAGGGGCCAAACATGTTCACTGGAAGAATGATAGTCTTTTAATAAATGGTGCTGGAAAAACTGGTTATCCATATGCTGAAAACTAAAACTAGACCCATGCCTATCACCATGTACTAAGCTGAAATCTAAAAGGATCAAAGATTTAAATATTAAAACAGAAACACTAAATCTGTTGGAAGACAAAATAGGTAAAAATCTCAAAGACATAGGGGTAGGTAGAGAATTCATGAACAAGAACCAAACTGCATGGGAAATACTTCCCAGAATCAATAACTGGTATCACATCTTATTAAAGAGTTTCTGCATGTCCAAAGAAATCTCCAGCAGAGTGAAAAGAAAACCCACAAACTGGGAAAAAAATCTTAGCAAACTGTCCCTCAGACAAAGGACTTCTGTCTAGAACTTATAAAGAATTAAAAAAAATCAGACCCCCACTCCAAAAATGGGCATCCAAGATGAACACACAGCTCTCAGGTGAAGAAATATGAATGGCAAATAAATACATTGAAACATGTTCATCATCACTAGTCATTAGAGAAATGCAAATTAAAACCACACTGAGATTCCATCTCACTCCAAAAAGAATGGCCAGGATCAACAGAACTACCAACAACAAATGCTGGAGAGGCTGTGGGGAAAAAGGAACTCTTCTGCACTGTTGGTGGGAGTGTAGACTGGTGCAACCACTGTGGATATCAGTCCGGAGATTCCTCAAAAAGCTGGGATTGGAAGTCCCATTTGAGCCAGCTATTCCACTCCTAGGCATATTCCCAAAACTGAAAACATCATACCACAGTGATGTATGTGCACCCATGTTTATAGCAGCACAATATGTGATAGCCAGATCTTGGAAACAACCTAAGTGCCCATCAACTGAGGAATGGATAAAAAAAAATTGTGGTACTTTTATACAATGGAGTACTACTCAGCTATAAAGAATGATCACATTAGAAATATTTATAAGTAAATGGATGCAATTTGAGATGATACTCATATATGAAATAAATCAAACTCACATGTATAAATACTGCATAGTCTCCCTAGTGTAAGAAAAGGTAAGGCACATAAGATTCTATGGTAATCATGGATCCCCATTATATTGCTTTGAAGTTTTGTAATGTTTTCATTCATTGGTTGGAATGGTTTTATTCTGTTTTATTTGACCTTATTATGTGTGATGGTATGAACAGCTGCTTTGAAGAAAACAAGACACTATGTCATCCATTGCTGACTTAATATCATCTAGCTTTGAAGTCCTACCGTGCTTTTGTTCTTCTATTACCATTGGTTCTCTCATGTTGTATCTTACTAGATTTTAATATGAGTAATAATATAAACAAAATTTTTTATGGAAAATGAGATATTATAGTAGCTATTGTTCATTTTCTGTTATTTGATTCAGAATGCCTTGAAATAGTTTCTTTCTCTTGAATGCTTTTATTGTTTTGTTATGTTTGATATTATTGTGTGTGAAACTATGCTCAACCATTTCAAAGAAAGAGATATTATGGTAGCTACTGTTGATATCCAATTGTCTTGTTGTGAAGTGCTGTGTTGCTTGTATTGTTCTGTTCTGATCTGCATTGTTCTGTCCTCTTTTGTTTTATTCTCTGTAAAATAAATTAAAAAAAAAATTTTTAAAAAACATACAAAATGAAAATAGTCAGTCACAACACACCAGATATTTAGATGATGCTGTGTATATGAAACATCAGGATTAGGCAAGTATACAGAGACAAAATCATACCAATAGTTTGACTTAGCTGAGGTATGAATGAATTTAATGATAAATGTGCATGGAGGAACCCTACTGGGTAATAGTGTTCTGAAACAATTATATTGAAGATGATAAAAATCAACAAATTGACTAAAAATCTATTAATTATCCACTTAAATTGAGTAAAGTTTATAGTATGTGAATCATATTGTGAAAAAATTGTTGATGATTGTTTAAAATGAAATAATTCATTTTCTACAGAGAACAAAACAAGGATTAACAGGTATCAGGGCAGATATATTTCATGCATTGTATTTTTCTGACTTTTGACTTATTAAAAGAACAATTTTGGGATATAATTTTCTCTATTGTCTCTTCAATATATTTTGTTTCTAGTTTTATCATTTTTTCTTCTTTTACAAATTTAATTTGAGTCTACTTTTCTTTTCCTAGTTTTTTAAAGTGAAGACATATGTAATCTATCCAGATACTTTTTCTATGTTTTCTCTAAGAAAACATTTAGTTGCATTTCATAAATATTTTGAAATTTAGTTAAAATATTTTCTAGTTTCCCCCATGCTCTTGTTGCTGATTTGAAAAATTTTAGAAGCTTATTGCTCATTTTCTAGATATTTGACTTTTTTCTCCTTATTTATATGGCCTTCTGATTTGATTTTATTTTGTTTAAAGAATATACTTTTGATGGCTTAAATTCTTTTTTAAAGTTTTTTAATTTTTTAATTTTAAAGGGAATAAGACAGAACAGTAAAATGAAACAAAGCAAATCAGTAATAAGACAGTAGGAAATCCACAATTATTATTATATTACATATTGTTATCCTCTAAATAATTACCCAGGCTGCTGGCCCCAGGCATGGAAAATCAATCAAACAACACAAATGTCAGGTTACTTCCCTATTTCAGTTAATTCAGTTATTGTCATCTCAGCCTGTGTTGTGTCTGGCTGTTTATGGTGGTAGGGAGGGGTGGGTATGAGAGGCAGAGGTGGATTCTTTGCTGCTTTTCCCTGGCGGGTAGGGCCCAAGTCATTTTAAATTTACCGAAACTTGTCCCATGGTTCAGCACATGTTCTGTATTAATGATTGTATTATACACACTGAAAAAGAAGCTCTATTCTGCGATTGCATGGTTCTGAAAATAACAACTTCAAGTTGTTGATAATTCTCAGGTCTTTCATGATTTTTCCCTTTTGTTTAATTGTTCTGGCAGTTGCTAAGAGAAGGTGTTGACAAATTCCCACTATGGCCATACTTTTTGCATAATATTTTTACTTGTTTCTTTCATCATTACTTAAAATTTAATATTCTATTTAGATGTAATGTTCTACTGATCTAAATAAAACATAGGAATGTTGCAACCACATAGTTTTCTTCTAATATAGATCTGTGTATTATTTTATGTTTATAGCTTCATGTTTTCAGTACCAAGATACTTGTATAATTGTTGCTTTCAGCAGAATCATGTATTTTAAAGAATTCCCAGGAAGAAATAATCTTGTATATTGTTAGATATTTGACATTTATTTTGCTTTTTATTACTGAAGAACCAAATTCACTTCTGCTATCATTTCACTTCCATCTAAATAATTTCCTTTGTTATTTGCTATAAATAAATTTGGCCAGTAGTGAATTCTACTAGTTTTCTTATGTGTTAGAATACATTGCTTTGATGTTCACATTTGATTATGCTGATCATTTTTTCTTTTCATTGAATAGTGCTTTGTCTCTTCCACTGTAGCTTGTTTCTGAAATTTGTGATTATTGGAACCATTGTGGAACTGCTTGTGTGTGTATTTTCAGAAGTTTGATTATAATGTGTTAAGTGAGGAATTTTTCTACTCTATTTAATATTCAAGGAATTCCTTGAATATGTCCATTTATATCTTTTACCATATTTAGACATTTTCCTCAATCATTGTTCTGCCATAGTTGCCTTCTCTAGCACTTTAATCACAGATAGTTTGGCTTTTGATATTGTATAATCCTTTGTTGTTTATTTTCATTGCATTAGCATCTATTCATTTACCTTTAGATTCACAGGTTCATATTTCATTTTATGCTTTAATTGAAGATTTGTGTTTTTTTCGGATATATTTTTCTTTTATTTTTTATTTGTATGTGTTTTGATGCCTAATAAACACATTCGTCTTGTGGAATTGGTCCACATACATATAGCAACTTAATCTATTTTAATCCACTTTGTCTCTCCAAGTGAAATTTTATAACATGTTTACATCCTGTTATGTAAGCCACCAAGATAGAAAATTGTCACAGCTCGACAAATTGTTCTTCTGCCAACCACAAATTCCATGACAAAAACCAACCCGTTTGACCAAATGTATAAAAGCTGGCACCTGTCCTTTGGCTTTGCTCAGCCATTTTGAATTTATCAGCTGAGTCAATGCATCTAAAAACAAAATCTTCTTGTTTTTCCCTGTCAGTCTTTCTGATCTCTTGAATTCTGCAACATCTGGTGACAGGAAGGGATGGGAGATGACACATTTGCTATCTCCTTTGCCTGCAGGTACAAGAGGGTACAAACTGTGGGAACTGAGACCTCTAGCACCACTAGGTGAAACTTCAGCTCTTAGAGGAAAGTAGCCCTCCCACAGCCTGGAGACCTCCTCTGCAAGGGCAAATGTAACCTGATGGGTTTCAGGATAATCCTGAACAACAACATGCTACAGAACCAAGATAAGGTAAGAGCCCCCAAGGAGGAAAATCCTTTCTGTTACAACTCTGACTACCTCCTAGGAAGTACCTAGTAATCTGACCCAGAATAAAATTGGACTGCAACAGCATTCCCAAAAAGGAGTGGCCTACAATGAGAATTGTCTTATAGGAGAGCTAGGGATGTGGGCGTGGCCCATGGGAGAAGCTTATGGTTGGTCTGTTCTGGACTAAGTGAAAGGAAATCTACAACTTCAAGAAGAATGCATGGGAAGTCCATGGTAAAGAGGAGTATTTGCAGGGTGGGAGAGGCCCGTGGTGAGTAGGGAGTGTTCAAATTGTGGGAATGGCCCCCCATGGGAGAGGCTCAGGACACCCAAATGAAAACAACTGGGAAGTTGAAGGTGTATAAATGTGTGTGCGTGTTTGAGCAAAATAAAGCATATAAATCCAAAGTGTGTAAGAAAATATATAATTGTGTGTGAGTGAGCACAGCAAAGTGTGTATCTGAAGTCACCTGGTTTCAGTTGGGAATCAAGACTGCTGGGCAACTGGCAAATCTAGTTGCTGGGCTAAAATGAAAGCATGAGGCCAAGGGATTTAGGCCTAACTATACCTAAGAGAGTGAAGGGATGAAGGAGGGGGTCATCTTTTGATTTTAAATCAAGTGGTAAGCAAAACAATGTAGGGGCAGCTCCCGCTTAGCACTGCATGGCCAAGGTCTTGCCAGACCTAAGGAGGTGTATTACAGAAAAATATCAAATTATAAACATCAACTAATCAGTAAATGTGCTTTTGTTTCCAATCTGAGTTGAATAATTGTGGTGTTTTAAAGTATTTCTTGTGCATTGCAAATTCTTGAATTGTTATTACAGTGTTAACTTGCTCTTTTATCTGCTGTATATTGGTTTAAAATAAGGACAATATTCAAGATTACTTAGAGGTCAGTTGGTAGTTAGTCAGACTTTCAAAGTAACAATGTCAGAAAGAAAAAAAGACACTTTAAAATTGAAGAGGCTGCAGCCAAATTTGTTATAAAAGGTTTATAGAAAGTAAGAGAGTAAAATATTCAGACATCTATAAATATACTTTTTTTTTGGTACTGTGGATTGAACTCATGCTTGGCAGGTAGGCGCTTGTGCCATTGAGCTAAACTCCCAGACTATAAATATATTTTTGATATAAGAGAATTTTATATGATGAAAGTTTTGTCTTGTTAAGAGATTTAAAAAACAAGAGAGAGAGAGACAATGACAATACTGGAATGCTTATGGAGCTCAAGTTGTTTCTTCTAAACATTCACATTAAAAAATGATGAAATTGACATAAAAGGAAAATGGTTAAGAAAGTGATTTATGTCACAACCAAGTAGGTATAGAAGAAAAAGCATCAAAACCCACCCTGTTAAAATGTACATTGATCAACTATAAAAGAGGCTATACAGAAAACTATATGGTTTTACTATGAAATAGAGCTAACACTCCTAGAAGTTGTAAACTCGTTATAAAATAGACTGGCCCTCCTTTGATGGTAAATGACCAGTGCAGGTGGTGATTGACAAAAAACAACTGAGTGTATGGATAGGACGGTGACTGGGAGCAGAGGACCACCCAAACATCAGGATCAATCTGCCTACACTGACCCATGGTTAAGTATGGTCCTATAGTATGGACCCACATGGCTTCAGCCCTGTCCAACTGCTTATTGACAAAAACTAGAAGGTTTTGCCAGCACGAATGTACTCCAGCTTTCAGAGGTGACTACCAAACTATATGTAAATCATGACAATGAAGGGAAAAAGAACCGATAGGAAGCTCAAAAATAACAACAACAACAAAATAGAAAATAAATAGACCTATTCATAGCAGCACTTAGTGAGACATTACTAAGAGAAAAAAACAAAATAGGAATTAAACTGAGCTGGGAGCTGTCGGTCAGTCAAAATCTGATTGTGATCAGTGTGTGCAATGTAAAATATGGACACTGGAATAATAAATGCCTCCAAATGATAAGAGAGATGATGAAAATTACAAAACTAAGGAGCAAAAGGGTATTACCTCCAGGAAAAAAAACAGATGCTGGCCTCACTGGATTGACGGGAACTGAAAGTTTCCAGGACTAGGCCAGACTGGGCTCTACCTCATTAGGCACCCAAGTACCCATGGTTACAATGAAGAGTAGGGAGCCAATTCACTGACTTTGTGGAACATGGGACAACTAAACCCTCAGTATTGATATAGTCTTTTGACTATTATGAAAAAAATCATGTGACCATTGTTAGAGCCACTAGGGTCCCTAAAAGAGGCCATTTTTCCAGTCTCAAATGTATATCATTAAAAAAATGATAGCTCTGCCATAAGTTCCTAACTGTCTGGTTCCTCTGCTAAAAAAGGACCTACTCCAAAACTACAGGCACAAATTCCCTTAGGGTCACAGTGATAAAGACAAGACAACAAAGCACAAAGATGACATTGTGAAGTGCCTCTTAAAGCAGCACAAGACTCCAAATAGTAAACTTACGTGGCAAAAGAAGCTATGGAAAACACACTGAGGCAAAGATGGTGAATAAGAAAAGGTCTTCACATGGAAGGTGAGCTTTGAGAAAGCTATTGCTGAGAAAACAGAGCTAAAACTGGAGCTGGGACACATCTGAAGCAATGCCAAGAACACATTACACAACAAGAAACAGAAAAACTGGGGAGTACTTGATAGTGACAGCAGTGAAGAAATAACAGTGGCACCCCAAGGCTAAACACTTGTATAAAAGATACTGACGACTAAGAAAAAAGATGTAGGACAGTGCAAGGCTGCACTGGAGGAAATCAAATGACTCAAAACCAAGGGAAAGAAGTCTCACATCAATAGGAGCAAACAGAATAAAGTCAACTCAATGGCTATAGCTGGCCCAAGAAGCTGCCCAGAAGCAAACAAAGGGCAAAACACATAAACTTGCTAGAATGACTACATGATAAAACAGAGACAACCTGGACAAAACACATAAACTTGCTAGAATGACTACATGATAAAACAGAGACAACCTGGTGATTAACCAAAGAAGCCAAAGAGGCACAAAAATATGACAAAGTAAGGCAACACAGTCTCACTGGTAGATGAAGGAAACAGAGCGACTAAAACAATTGATAGAGACACATGCTTGGGCATGTGTACAAGAAAGACTAGAAATATAAAAACTACAACCATACCTAAAAGAGGAGATGACATAGTGAAGGAAAAGAAAGCAACAGTAGAATACAAAACCCAGTATCCAGGAAGAGCTACATCTGTGGCAAAGTTTGAAGACAAAAGATCTAAGCCAAGATCCAAAAGGTGGAGACAACCAAACAGCAGACTACATATTAATAAGGAAATCCACATGGTGTGCCTACCACTGGAGACAACTGCACCAGAATGGCAGGGCTAAGGATGAACAACAGGTTCTATGTCTACGAATGGAGAAAATGAAACCCAAAAGCAACCAGCACAAGAGGGTAAATGCTTACAGAGACAAAAGCCAGAGAAGAGCTAACACAAGTATCAAGCAGAAGCATAATGTGCCCTGTAATTAAATGCTGAAGCTGAGACAACTCAGATGAAGTAGCTCTTCAGTCACTGGACAAACTGTCACTGGAGGTCAAGGAGACAAAAAGGGATCTGTGGCAGACACAGGCAGAAAAACATGCCAAATAGCAGGTAACCCTAGTGACAGCTCAATGTAACAGACGCAAATCTACAAGGAAAGCATGCCTCCTTTGCAGAAAAATAAAAATGAATATAGCTAAACCACACCCTACAGGAAAAACATGTAACAATGATTCATCTGTGGAAAAAAGCAAAGTAGTGGACAGAACAGCAGACGAAAACTAAATGTGCTCATGGTAAAGCTACATGGGGACTGGAGCGCTGACAACTGAAAGCCAGCAATTCAAATAAGCCCCTAACATCTGGGAAAAAGAGTTCTTCCTCTGGAAAGCTGACCAGGAGAAAACATTTAAACAAATCAAAGGACCTTCAGATATAACCAATCCTTCCTTCTTGTATATCTATGGATGGAAAAGAAGTGGCCATAAAAGTCTTAGCCTAGGTCATAGGTCCCTGGCATTGTCCATTGACTTTTGTCCAAAGAGACTCTGTAGAATTCAAATGGCCTTTACGCTTTAGGGCTGGCACTTCTCTCTATTGCCACTGCTCTACTGATGCAGGAAGCTGACACATTGACTTTGTAACATTAAGTGACCATTCGGAGACCTCACTCAGTTATAACCTTAATGGACCAGTGAGGGCATCATTGATTTTATGTGAAAATATCCACATTGAGAGATGCTAAACACTCAACCTGGCCACACTGCTCCTAGTAGAACTGGGAGCCCCACTTCATGACTGTGTGGAAATTGTGGACAAGATATTCTCAAGCCGTGAAGATCTCATAGATCACCCTCTGGGAGATGCAGATATTGAATTTTTCACAGACAGGAGCAGTTTTTTATTGGAAGGGATCCAATGAACAAGATGAACAATGGTGATATTGGATTCTGTGGTAGAGGGCCAGCCTTTGCCTACCAGACTTCTGTTCAGAGGGCTGAGTTATTAACCCTGAAAAGGCCTCTGTTACCAGCTAAAGACAAAAAGATTAACATCTATACTGATTTTAAGTATGCCTTTGCCATACTGCGCAGAACTCTATACAGGGAGAGAGGGCTCTAGACTGCTGAGGGAAAAAGATAAAATGCAAAAAAGAAATTTTACAGCTCCTAGATTCCATATAGACACCAAGTAAAGTGGCTGTTACACAAAGCAGGGGACATCAACAGACTGGTACAATAGGTGTCAAAAAAACAAAAAAGCAGACAGAGAAGCAAAACAGGCTCCTCTGGCAACCCCACAACCCAAAAGAGGATCGTGGGTTTACCACTCATCCTAGAACCCCCTATCAGGGACCCCAAACTGTATTTCAATTGAAAAGATATGGTACACCTGGGAGCCTGGCGCTTATAACAAGGAAGGATGGTGGAGATTCTGATGGGAGACTGGCAGTACCAAAAATGATGGCCCTTAGGCTTATGAGACAATTCCATCGAGGGTCTCACATGAGAAAGATGGTGTTACTAAGTTGTCACTTCTGTGTGCCATGACTTACTACCATCACTAGAGCTATGTACAAATGGTGTCTAGCCAGTACACAGAAAAACCCAAACCAGGACCAACCAGGCTCCCAGGTATCCAAGATCCAGGCACTAGCCCGCGTGAAAACTTGCTTATGGACTTCCGTGAGCTGCCCCGTGTGGTAATTTTGCACCATCTGTCCAGTCGACACACAGCAGAAGCTTGAGGATCGTCTTGTAGTGATAACAACCACATAAGTTTCTGTTCCTTTTTGTTATAGTTCTTCCTTTCCCTAACAGGGAGCCACCCCCCGCATAACAAAGTAAATGATAATGATAGGGGTGCTCTCTATTAAAACTCAATTACACAAAGCATCAAAGTGGGGAATGAAGCAGTAACTTTTGTCCCTGCAAATGAATTTTTATAACTTCTTGTTCTCATAACATCCTGTTATGTCTGAGCAGGGCCATCAAGACACAAAACTGTCACAGCTTGACAAACTGCATTTATTCTTCTGCCCATCCACAAGTTCTTTGCCAGAGACCAGCCTCCTTGACAAAATGCACAAAAGCTTGAACCTGTCCTTTGTCCTTTGGTCAGCCTTCTGGATTTATCAACTGGGTCAATGTACATATAAAAATAAAGTCCTCCTGCATTGCTTCATTGATCTTTTTTCTCTCTTAAATTCCATAACATTACTTCCTAATTCCCCTTCTTCCCCTCAAGTCTCCTCTCATTCCAAGATTTTGTTTACATCTCTGCAAAATTAATCTCATTATTTCCTATCATGTCTTTTTTTTTTTGCTCTTTATATTACTTGTATTTTGGGTTTCTCAGGTAAGAGAAACCATGATATTTAAACTTCTGTGCTGACTTAATTCATTCAGCATTATGGTTTTACCAGCATCCATTTTCCTGTAAATGAATCAATTTTTTCTTTTCTATGGCTAATATATATATCTATACCTATCTATGTCTTTATATATCTATATCTGTATCTATATTTATATATGCATCATATTTTCCTTAACTCAAATTTTCCTTATCCATTCATCTGTTACATAAACTGCTCCCAAGAATTGACTATTGTTACTTGCTTCTATTAACATGGATGTACATTCATCACTGTAATGTCTTTATATCTTTTGGGAATAGAAATTTTATTTTTAAACCCTAATATTCTATTCAGTTCTCTTTTTATAAGACCTATTTATCTGCTGAAAAATTCTATTTCCATCCCCTTTAATGTATTTTTCTTTACTTAATGGTGAATAGTCATAATATCTACCTTAGAATCTTTGTCTTTTATTTCAAACATCAACTCATTCTACAGTCGATGCTTGTATACTACCTTTTCTCTTGTGGTTTGGTGACATTTTCTGCTGCATATGACACACTCTTGTGTAGGCCTGGGAACTGCACACTCCTCTGGTGAATGTTAATGATTTTCTTAAGCAGACAATTTTTTTTATCAATATCTTTCTAAAAATATAGTTTTGCTTCTATTTCAGATTTCATGTTTCTCTTCATTTTATCTTGTCTATTTGTAGTGATAAATACCTGTAAAATATTTTTTAAAAAATAAAAGGGATAAGTGGGCATCTTTTATTTTTTCTGGCATCTTTAATTTATTCCTAAGTTGTTTGTTGGATTACCTCTAAAGTTTCCATGTTAAGAAATCATGGCTTTAAAAGTCATAGGTACATAATATTAAATATTTAATATTATGGTATTGAAGAACAAAAATTTTATTTTATTGAGTGCATATTTTTAATTGAAATGGGTGTTGAATTATGAATTGTTTAAATTTTTTAGCATCTATGGAACTGTTTCTTATTAAATATTAATAGTAATAAGAAATATTAATAGATTTCCTAACACAAACATATGCCTCTAAACAATGAGAAATGTGTTGGTAGGCATTTTGATCATTGTGTGACTCTGATAGGCAGCACTTACAGACCTAGATGGTACACATCAGCCACTTCCCTGGCTTCTGGGTGCAGTCAGCAGACATAGTAAACATGAGATGCATGAGGCAGCTTCTGCCAATCAAGGCATACTTCTTGTAATAAATTTCTTGAATATTGACATTCTCAAATAGCAACAAAAGAACAATATAGTAAATAATAAGCTAGTAATGTAGTTGCTCATTATTAAGTATTATGTACTGTGTGTAATTATGTATGCTATACTATATACAGCTGACATTGCCACAGGTGTATTATACCAGAAACACCACACACAGTGCACATATTAATAGTGTGTTGTGCTATGACCCTCTGATCAAAATGTTATGTTGCTCATCACATACACACATGCAGAATTGGTTTTAGCATTCATGGCAATCTCTTTATACCATTATTTTTCTCATTCTTTAATGCTTCATGTTTTTCCATTCAGGTAAGATGTCTTTAGATAGATTTCTCAGACACAGTGAATAGGTCATGTGGTTTTTGTATTTTTTTTTTTAATCCCTAAAAGACTGCTTTATGTTGCCTTCACAGCTGAGTGATATTTTCTGACTCAAACTTTTGAGTCAAAACATTTTTTTACAATTTTGCTGTATGGTGCTTAGTGTCAAAGTCAGTTAAGCTTTGTCTGGTTCTTTTCTTTTATAAACAATTTGATTTTTTTGTCACTTGGTGTTTATTGATGTCTTATTCATTTTATATTTTCAAAAAATTAGTGGATTTTGTTTTAGTTATATCTTAATGAAAATTTTTAAATAGCATCGAGGTATTACTTTCTGTAGAGATTCAGAACTTCCTTTTGAGCTTGTGATTATTTTTTTTGAGTTTGTGTTTTTTGCACTGCTGTAGTTTTTAAGATTAGCTCTTTAATTTTATTTATTCTATAGTAAGCTATTCATACCTTCTCTTAGTTAGATCATCAGTTGGTATATATGATTTTCTAGAAAATCAATAATTTTCTGTGTCTTAATATTTTTTCTTAAATTAGATAAAATCATGCCAATTGTTATTATGTTGCCACATTTTCCATTTTCTGTTAGTTATCTATTAATTATCTATTTCATTATTGTTATTTTTTACGATTAGAGAATCATGTCTTGGGGCTATTAGTTCTACAAATATCTAGCATCTAACCAATAATTCCTTATTATCTGCTCAGAGTTCTGGTTTTTGGTTTGCATTATAGTGATTCCTTTTTTTTCATTTTTTTTATTTAAAGAAAAAAATTTGAAACAGAAAGAGGGTAGAAATAATACATAATTTCAAAAACAAAACAAAAAAACAAAAATAGTAACCAGTAAGAAATCACTAGTTGATAATTACATATTTTCTTCTTAGAAGTAGTTGTTCAAGTTACAAAAGCCTACAAAGTGGCCATCCAAACAGTGAGACTGCAATCAGTTTTGTTCATCCATCCAACTAAAACTTTAGCAACATGGTTATTAATCCCACACACTCAAACATACATGCAGTTACATCCTTTAGAATACTTTCTTTTCCTCTCTTTTTTTTCTTTACAATAACTATAATCCATTCTCATAAACTACTTAGAAGTTCTACATGTGTATAAGTCTCTACACGTATATATAGCCTTTCTGTATTAGAGGGAGAAACAAATTGAAACAAGTCAACGATACAAATTCCTAGAGAAACACGAAATGAAAAGGACATATACAACCACAATACTAGGTGATCTATGGTAGTTTCTATGATGTCTCTTGTTGTTTTCAATAAAATTGTCTATATTGTCAAACGTAGTATAATTAAGCTTAGCATTACATTACACTATTAATAAAATCTAAACATTGGAGACATTATAGGACTTCAAAGGCAGTTAATAATCAAACCAGAATGGGTATCTTATTGAATCTTGTCATCTTCAGAGTAGTTGCCTCTACTCTCAGACTTGATACTCTCAAGCATACCAGATTCAAATAAAATCAGTCAAGATAAAATAGCGATATAACCAATCTTCTCTGTCTAATCTTTGCTATGCTATTTTTCTGTCATTGTTGTTTATTTACTTTTCTCCTTCATTACACTGTCTGCTTCTTTCTTTGAGGCCTTTCTGCAATTGTTCCTGGAACCCTGGTGATTTTCTTCTCTCTCTCTAGAATGTCCTTCAGTATTCTTTGCAGGGTTGGATTGGTGGTCACAAATTCCCACAGTTCCTCTTTGTCATGGAAATATCTTGTCTCTCCATTAATTATGAGAGACAGTTTTGCAGGTTACAACATTCTGGGTTGGAGGTTATTTTCTTTCAGGGCTTGGAATATTTCACTCCAAGCTCTTCTTGATTTGATGGTTTGCATTGAGAAGCCCGCTGTGATTTTGATGAGTTTTCCTTTATAGGTAATCTGTTTCTTTTCTCTGACCACTTTTAATGTTCTGTTCTTGTGATGGATTTCTAGGATCCTGATTATTATATGTCTGGGTGTAGATCTGTTTTGGTTGTAGCTGGCTGGAGTTCTATATGCCTCATTTATCTGAACTTCACTTCTGTTACCTATGTTTGGCAAGTTTTCCTTAATTATTTCTGTGAATAGACTTTTCATTTCATTTGTATTTGTTGCTGCATCTTCATTCACATATTTTATTCTTAGGTTATAAATCTTCTTGTCATCTTCTAGCCTTTGTATCATTGCTTCCTGGTTCCTTGTTATTTTTAAGAGATCCTTCCTTTCGCGATCATATGTTGCAAATCTGTCTTCAAGTTTTGAAAGTTTGTCTTTAGTTTCTGTTAAAAGGTTTTGCTAGGTTTCAATGGAGTTTTTAATTTCCTGATATTCTCTTTGGATCTGTTTCATATATTCTAGGTTTTGTTTATATTCTTCATCAAAGGCTTCTCTCCTTTCTCTGGGTACCTCTATTCTTTCATTTGTGTCTACTTGAGGATTACCCAGGACTTCTTTTATTAATCTTCTTATATCTTGCTTCACCTGAGTTAGAATTTCAGATTTAAATTGTCGATGAGGTCACAGATGTGTTTCTTTATTTCCAATGAGGCTGTCTCTGACATTACAGGTTTGCTGCTCTCAACCACCTCTGCATTTCCCTCTGCTGTACTCACTTCCCTGGTTCCGCAGTTGGAGACATTTTGCTGTTTCTCTGTCTTGTCATGTTTCCGGCCCCCTTCAGACGGGTGAGTGGTGAAGATCTCTTGTGATTCCTTTTTCTAATTTACATTATCATTTTTTATATTTCCTAGGTAAGCTCTATATTCTGCTTTGCCTATTTTCTCTGTACCTGATTATATTTGTATTTACAGTCAAATGAATTAAGTGCTCATTGTCAGATTTTCTGCTATAAGCTTTGCATTTATCTTGGTTAGACAAACTTTTCTTTGAGTCGTTAAGGATTTTCAAAACAAATTCAAGAGATTTTAGACCTAGCACAATTCAATCTACTTGTCACATATATATAGAATATATTTGTGTATATATATATATGTTTGCTATATGGCATAGCCATCCACAGGTTAAAAAGTTAGAAAAATTTAACAAGCTCTCAAATATACTTAAGTATTTTCTGTCAATTTTTTCAGATTTTCATTTTTTGGGGGAGAAGGGTAGCATAGAGGGAGATGTCAGTTATACTTGTGTTAGAATTTATTTGTCTATTTTCCATGTAAATATTAGTTTTCCTAATAATTTTCATTTTACTTATGTTTATTTCAATTTGTTTCTTTTACTCAAGCCCATAACTGATGTATTTTGTTATTTTTCAGTAGTTTTTAATTTTTCCTTCTAGGGTTCTCTTTATCTTGGTCATGGTTTTAATTAATTCTTGTTTACACATTGCCTGAATGAAAACTCAGACTCTGTGTTCTTTTGTTGCTTTATCATAGCTTCTTTCTTATTTTAGAGAGAAATATTTTGAAGGCAATTAATATTCTAATTATTACTTCTCGGGCAAATCATTTACCCAGAGTGTTACTTGTTATGGTTTGTGTCTAGATGACTCTCCAAAGCCTCATGCTGTCATAGGTTTTGCTTTTTCAGAGGTGGCTGGATCTAGAATGTGTAATGATTCAAGGTGCAATGCTTAGATTAAGTATGATAGGATTAAAATTGAGTACATACTAAATTAGCCCACTGATTGGCTTGGTACCACCCTAATCCCTGTAGCTTAGAGAGAATATAAAAAAGGTAGAAAAAAAGCTGCTAAATTCCATGGCTTATATGCTTTGCTATCCTTCTGCCCATCATGAACTGTTTGTCCTCTGCAATGACCATCTGCTGTGCACTCTGCCTTGGAGCCAGCCACTTATGGTCTGAAACCTTACAAATTATGAGCTAAGTAAAAATTTTCTCCCTTAATGTGTGGATGTTGAGTATTTTGTCTCAACAATGAGAAAAGTAACTAGTGCACTGGTTCCATCAAAAATGTTTAGAATGAGTGTATTTTATCTCTTAGTTCCATATTCTTTTTCTTTATTTGCATTACCTTTGTATGGATCTTGTGTTCCTTTTATTTTATTTTATTTTATTTTATTGATATTTGGCTGAAGTTAGGATTTTCTGGATCTGTGATTTACTTTATATGGCTTGAGGACAAAGGCTATGTTTTAAGCTTGTGAATTAGTTTGTGTGTGTGTGTGTGTGTGTGTGTGTGTGTGTACATATGACTCAAAGGTATTTTTGCTTCTCCTTTTCCAAACACATTGAATCCAGCTGGTGGTAAATCTTTCAATATACAGTCTCATCCTGTGCTTTACTGATATAGTACATCTTATAGAAAGTATGGCCTCTCTGTAGTACTTTTTACTCTTCATTTCTGCGTTGCTTGCCATACTGTGGCAAAAATGAGTCTAGAGAGGCTACTGCTACTGAGCAATATTCCCAATCTCATAAATCCAAATTGGAGTTCATTAGGTAAGGGTACCAATTTATTTGGAAACCTGTACTCTGACAAGTTTGTATTATTAATATTTATAGATATGATTATGTATTCCACACTTCTTTCATAAAGTTGTTTAACATTTACTCAGTACTTCTTTGTTGAAAATTAAGATGCTACTCTTGCTATTCATTTTTTTTTTTTGATTTGCGATACCGAAGAGTTGAAAGAAAAGTTGGGAAGATTTAAAGTAGAGACTTCTAATAATTTCACTAATTTATTATAGGGAATCACTTGACAAAATTCTTCCTTGTAAATTTTTACAATACTGTTTTTGTTGTCATATTCATATGGACCTAATGTTTTTCTGCCTGTTGATAGATATGATATTAAATAAATGCTAGAATTTTCCATCACAAAAGATTGATGGTATTTCTGCATCACCAACAACCTCTCCTGGGAATTTGGAAAATTATTTTTTATAAATATACACTTTAAAAGTAGTCATTACCTTAAATTGTCATTATTAGAAGGTAGATGTTAGTGTA
This sequence comes from Hydrochoerus hydrochaeris, assembly GCA_004027455.1. Taxonomy (NCBI): domain Eukaryota; kingdom Metazoa; phylum Chordata; class Mammalia; order Rodentia; family Hydrochaeridae; genus Hydrochoerus; species Hydrochoerus hydrochaeris. The sequence goes on along the minus strand of PVLA01014381.1, from coordinate 3,748 downwards.
AATTGTCTGGATCTTTTCTTGCTCTGTCAGATTCTCCTACTAAATAAAGGAATATGATGCAATTTATAATTTTCTAGAAAAGTGTAATTACATAAAAGTCTATAGCTCATAATCTGTACTTCTTTTCCCCATATTTTCCAATAGACATATTGGGTAAACAGATTAATGGGATTCATTATTTCAGATGTATACACATGTGTAATACACTTGGATCATTTATCCCTACATCACTTTCCTTGCTTCAACCTCCAACCTAGATAAACTTTTTTGGAAGATGGGGCTTAATTGTATAATGTATTTTGATCACACTCACACTGTATAGTCCCTACTCTTATATCCTCTCTACCTTTTTCCCTTTGTCTTGCCTAATAAAAATCATTTTTTATTTTCTTGTCCTCTTTTGTACATTCTACATATTAAGGAAACAGGCAACTTTAGGCATTGTTAATCATGCTTATGCTTCTTAACATGGTGATTCCTAATTCCATCCATTTTCCTATAAATGACAAGAGTTCATTTTTATACTAGAGTATTAGACCATTGTGAATCATACTGTAGTTTCTGTATGTATTCATCTGTGTATGGTAACCCAGGTAGATTCCATATCTTGGCTATTCCACATTGTGCAACAGAACATACCAGCCTTCCTCTGGGAGGCTGGCTTTAATTTCTTTGTACATATACCAAGGAGTGGCATACCTGGATCAAATGGCAGTTCTATTTTTAGTTTTTTGAGGAACCTCTATATTGATTTCCATAATGGCTTACTAATTTACATTTCCATTAACAGTGTAGAAGCATTCTTTTTCCCCCACATTTTCATCAGCATTATTTCTGTATTCTTGGTGATAATAATTCTGATTGGCATGAAAGGAAATCTTAGCATAGCTTTGATTTGCACTTCTGTAAAGGCTAAAGCTGTTGAGCATATTTTCATGTACTGTTTGGTCATTTGTACTTCTCTTTTTGAGAACTATTTTCAATTCTTTTGTCCATTTATTGATTGGGATACTTGATTTTTGGTCTTCTTTTAAAAAATATTTTAGACATTACCAGATTTTCTCCCATTCTTCAGGTTCTCTCTTTACTGATTGTTTCTTTTGCTATGCAGAGTTTTAAATCTGGAGTAGTCTTATTTATTTATTTATTTATTCTTGCTGTTACTACTGGAGTACTATTTAAGAAGTCTTTGACTTCAATTGCTTCCGATGTCTTTTTAGCAGTTTCAAAATTTTAAGTTTTATACCTAGGTTTTTTATCTATTTTGAAATGATCATTTGTGGATGGTAGAAGATAGGGATCTAGTTTTAAACTTCAAGTGGATATCTAGTTTTCCCAGCAAACCATTTGTTAAAGAGATTGTCTTTTCTCCAGTATATGATTTTGGCTGTTTGGTTCAGAATCAGATTTCTGTTGTTATAATTTTGCTTCTGTGTCTTCTATTCTGTTCCATTGATCTATGTATTTTTTACTATTCCAGCACCATTTTGCTTTTGTGACTTCAGCTTTCTAGCACAGTATAAAGTCAGGTATTGGGAAGCCTCTTTCCTTGTTCATGTTCTTTGGGATTACCTTGCCCCTTCTGGATCATTTGCATTCTCAGATGAATTTTAGAATTGTGTTTCTCTAGTTCTGTAAATAATGCCATTGGTATTTTGATAGGGATTTCACTGATTCTGTAGACTGATTTTGGCAGTATGGCCATTTTGACAGTGTTAATTCTGACAGCCCATGAACATAGGAGGTTGTTTTACCTTCTGGTGTGTTCTATAAGTTCTTTATTTGGTGTTCTGATATTTGTATAAGTCTTTCATTAGATTGATCCCTGAAGATTTCACTTCATTTCATTTTATTTCTATATTATTTATTTTTTGAAGTTATTTTGAATGGGCTATTGCTCTGATTTTTTTTCTGATCTAGCCTATTATTGATATATATAAAACTACTGACATTTTAATGTTTATTTTACATCCTGAAACTTTGCTGAATTTGCTAATCATCTTTTAAGTCTTTTGTGATCTTTTAAGTGTGGAATGGAATCATCTATGAACAGGATAAGTTGACTTCTTTTTTCACTATTTATATCTCCTTTTTTGCTCTATTACTCCTAATTGCTGCAAAATTTGAAAAACTGTATTTGGATAGCAGTGGTGATAGCGACACTCTGGAGTCATTCCTCAGTTTAGAATAAATGCTTCAGTTTCTCCTTATTCAGAATGATATTGGCTGTGGATTCATTGTATGTGGCCCTTATTATACTCATAAATACTGCTTCAATGCCTACATTTTTCGAGGTCTTTGTCATGAAGGAATGTTGAGCTTTGTCAAAGGATTTTCTGCATCAATTAAAATGATTGTGTGACATTTATTCTTGATTATATTGATGTCATGTGTCACATTTATTGAATAGCATGTTTGGAACTTTCTTTACATCCATGGAATGAAATCAATTTGATCATGGTGTATTACTTTTGAAATGTGATTTGGGGTTTGGTTTGCAAACATTTAATTAAGGATGCTTGTTTCTATGTTCATCAAGAATACTGTTGTCTGGGTTTAACTTTCTTTCTTTCTTTCTTTCTTTCTTTCTTTCTTTCTTTCTTTCTTTGCTTTGTCTTTGTCTTTGTCTGGTTTTAGTATCAGAATGATACTGGCCTTATAGAATGACTTTCTTCTACTTTTTTATATGGTTCGGAGAGAGTTGGTATTTGTTCTTTAAAGATCTGGAAAATATTCAGCAGTGAACCCATACAGTCCCCAGGTTTTCTTTGCTGGGAGACTGTTTACTACTGTTTCAATCTCATTGGATGTTTTTGACCTTTTTTATGTTTCTCATATTCTCTTTAATTTTGATAGGTTGTACATGTCTAGGAAATTATGTATGTCTCTAGACTCTTCAATTTATTTTGTTCAAAATATCTGCCTTTCATTGTCATTTTGACTCTGCACAACATCTGGGAATCTCATGGTACCAGATCTGATGAATACACTGGATAAAGATATACCACAGTGTTTTTAAAAGACCACCTTTCCGTTGAGTGCTACTCAGCAGTTGCACTGACCGTAACTGTTGTTCACATCTCATAGTCATTCATGCAACAAGACTTGCAGAACTGCTGCAGAAAATGATGAGTTATGGAATAAGAATATTTGAAGTGAGAGAGAATATTCTGAAGGTGATTACTGAGAATATGTCTTTTACTGTAATAAACAATTTTTAAATTTAAATATCTGCCATATTTTTTATTACCAAAAGAATTAAAGTTATTTATTTTCAGAGTTATTACAGGTATGTAGCTACTATTTACTGTCATTTTCTTGTTCTTTTAGTGTTTGATTCTTTCCCAATTTTTCTTTGCTCAGAATTGCAGTTTGCATTTGGTTCATGAATTCTCTGCCTACCCCTATGTCTCCAAGACTTCTACCTACCTTGTCTTCCAGTAGATTTAGTGTTTCTGTTCTAATATTGAGGTCTTTGATCCATTTAGACTTTAGTTTTGTGCATGGTGATATGCATGAATCTAGTTTCAGTCTTCGGCATGTAGAGAACCAATTTTTCCAACACCATTTATTAAAGAGACTATCCTCCTTCCAGTGGACATATTTAGCCCCTTTGTCAAATATCAGGTGGCTGAGTGTCTTTGTAGTTGTGCTTGCATCTTCTAATCTGTTCCATTGATCCTCAGGTCTATTTCTTTGCCAGTACCAAGCTGATTTTATCACTGTGGCTTTATAGTACTGTTTCAAG
>PVLA01014380.1:0-30842 GCA_004027455.1 Hydrochoerus hydrochaeris | reverse complement strand
TTTTAAACTTTCTTAAACTTTTCTTCCCAATCTTCTTTAAAATGTTATTTGTTGGGTTCTTCAGCTCCTGGATTTGTTTGGTTCTTTTTTTTTTTTTTTTTTTTTTTTTTTTTTTTTATATTTTTTTTTTTTTTTTTTTTTTTTTTTTTTTTTTTTTTTGTTTTTTTTTTTTTTTTTTAATGTTTGGTTCTTAATCATATCATTGTTTTTCTAATTTCTTTTAAATGTCTTTCCATATTCTTTCATATTTCATGAATTTTGCTTAAAATCAGTTTGTAATTATTCAGGGACTTCATTATTTTTCTTTGGGGTCTGTTGCTGGAGGGGTATTGTGTTCATATGGACATGTTATATTTCTTTTTCATATTTTTTGCATACCTACATTGATATCTGTATAACTGGTAAATGGATGGCTTTTACTAATTGTACAGTGTGGTTTTCACAGTAAAAGCCTTATCTTGTGTGTGCTGTATGACAGTTGGGTTGGCTATGTTGGTTTTGGTTTTAATTGTGAACAGTAGTGTGACTGCTGTATAGTTCCTTCAGTTGTAACCAATGTCATTGATGCCTACAAATAGCTCAGTGGGTGTGTGGGTATAAGGGTTTGTATGATCACTCCCTGAGTTGGTATACAATTCTCTTAGGCCGCGTCAATTTATAAGCAGCTCTCTGTGCATCACCAGAAAGTTTTGAATGCAGAGTATCTTATAGTTTCTGTGGGTCATGATATCTAAGGGCTCTTCTAGAGTCTATCTAAGTTAAACTCTAGAAGATGAGGAAAATGTTGCATGATAGGGGAGAAAGAGTACCTAACAGACTTAAAAGACTGTATGGGCATGGTATTACTCCTCTGGCACAAGCTTGGATGAAAAAGAAAGATAAATCTTCAGACTGATTGATTGCCAATATCTTTCAACACTGATTGCTGTCAATCAATAAAAGTCATGAAGGCCAGACATGATTGCTCACCCCTGTAATCCCAGTACTTAGGAGGGTGAGGCAGGAGGATCCCTGAGAGTTTGAAGCCAGCCTGGCCTACAAAGTGAGTTCAAGGCCAGCCTGAACTACACAGTGAAATCCTGTCTCCAAAAGACAAACAAACAAATAAATAAATGTCCTTAAGAAACATGAAAATTTCCCCCTTAATTCCTTTACATGGTAAAAGATTTTTCTATGGTAAAAAATTGTCAGTTGTACATAATTTTTTGTAGACCATACTAAGCATAAACAGTATTTTAAAAATTTATTTGAATAAAACAATTATCAAATTAATTATAAATCTTTCTATTTATGAATCAAAAGTAAGATAAATTGTTTCTTCAAATCTATAATTTATGACAGATTCATTTTCTGAATATGTTTTCAGCCTATGCCAACCAAACTACTTCAGTCAGTGCTTTCTACAGACAGTACTTGGTAGAGAAAATTTGTGTAATTGAGCCACTTGATGAAGCCATGATTCACTTAAATAATGAGAGAATTCACCCTTGCTCTGAACTCAAGGGAAAATCAAAATGTTTACTTCAGTAACTGCCCCTGGGGCTTTGTCTTCAGTCCACATATAATATTTATATTTCCTCTATTCCTTTCTAATAATTGTTTACTATAGAAATAATTTTCTATTAGAAGCAAAAAAGATAAATAAGACATGAGCAGAACTTCCTGTGTCTACCTGATTTGGAGAGGCCACTGTTCAGCCAGAATTGCTAGGTTTAAATTGCAGTGCTAACAACAAATCACAATTATGTATTTTAATAAAAGGTAAGAATTTTATGTAAAACTTGTAGCCAAATGGTAACCATATTTTGATCATGAAGACAAAAATAAAAAAGATAATTTTATTAATTAGAATCTGGACAAATATATCCAGTTACTATAAGAAGCAGAACAAACACTTTGTGTTAAGCACTACTTACATGATTAATCCCAGGGTTCAGGTATAGTTTATAGAAGACAAAAAAAAGTATAAGTTAAAATAATTGGAATCTTCTTCCTTAACCACATTGGCATTTGGAACAAATCTAGTATTTAATAAAATCTTAGATCAAGAAATTTGAGAAATACCTATTTTACTTTAGCATTATCTGTATTATTATTTTTGCATTAAGCATTTGTTTTAATTAAGAAATCAGTTACAAAATATCATTTGAAGTAAATGATTATTTCAACCCAATTTGGTTTTATTTTTCTCTCAATTGTGCACTGATTTTCTTGATTAAAGTCATATTTTAGGAGCCAGGGACATAGCTCAGCAGCATAAGCACCTGCCTGGCAGGCACAAGGTCTTGATTTTGATTCTTGGTACCAAAACAAACAAACAAACAAGTGAACAAATAAGCAAATAAAAATAAAGTCATTAGGCAAATGTCTAATCATATGCTACCATATTCATGTGATAGTCTTCAAATACAAGAACTGACCCCATTTTTCTAGATCCACTAGTATAGTTTACCTACCTCAAAAATAGATATCTCCATATTTCATTTATTTTTTCAATATATGAAAATAAAGATCTTATATACTTTCAATGTGGAATTTCTTCTATTAAAAATTTAGTGGTACTATTTCAGTGAGGAAAATATTTTCAGTGATTACTTTTCAATATCTTTGAGTGTTCACTTTCAGGAAATCTTTAGTGATAAACAAATGTTACCTCTACATTATCTTACTTGTATAGGGCTTAGTAGTTTCATGAATAAGAAAAATATTCAAATTCAAAGTCAGTGAAAACAGTTGTTCTTATTCCTATAAAAAGGAAAACTGTCCCTTACACCTCTCTATACTTACAGCTGTGCTCCTTACTCACTTCTGTGGCCATGTATTAGTCACAGAGCAGATCCACACAGTGTTAGTCATCCTCTACGCTCAGAAGCCACAGTTTAAAGGATTGCAGGACCTTGTTTTAATCACACGAAAAGTATTGGAAAAGCTAGATCCTTCACTGTGCTACAGGTCATCCTGAAATGGTTTTCTTTCCTGCTGAAACAAAAGTAAGTACTGCCTCTTCCAGTTTTAGGCTGTTGTATTTCATCAAGTCATGCTTTTGTTACTGTTATTTGTATTGCATGCCCTAATAAAAATTTAAACTGTGACTAAGTAAAACAATAAATATATTTTCTAAAATATTAAATCTTTGTAATATATAAAATTGTTATAATGAATGAATTTTATCAGTCTCTAGAGTTAGATTAGATATGAGATTTTTAGGTATGTTTATAAAATATACTCATGAAATGCTGATAAATTTTATAAATTGGCATACTAAGTGTATTAAAATATAATAGAAAAATATTTAAATTTATAAAAAGTTTAAAACACAAAGTCATAAATGCAATTTTGGTTCATAAATATTTTATTTTAAACAGTAAACAGAAAAATTTCTATTGTGAGTCTCCTCAAGATTTTCTCCTACTAGTATTTAGAGATTTAGGACCATATATTTCATAATTTATTGACTCAATTATTGCATGAGTAAGCAAACAAATGATGATGAAAACATTTCTTTATAAAGTTGACTATTAGAGAATTGTCACAGTACTAAAAAATAGACAATATTCCACACTAAAAATTATTTACAGTCTTCCATGAAGAAACACCTCTATAGTATATTAGAGTAACCTTATAAACACCACAAAAAGAGATTGATTAAAAAAAATAATGTCATTAATCCACCTATAAATGTTCAATAAAATATACAAATACATTAAATAGTGTAGCATCCTTTAGAGATGATTAATTGTTTGGGAGACTAAACAGTTGGTTTTATTTTATTTTTACAGAAAAATACATCAATATTCATAAGGGTTAAGAGTGTATTTCTCTTGTTAATGCTGAGGACAAGAAAAGAATTAAAACTTTAGTTCTGCAAATGTTATTGCTTAGATATTTGTGTAAACCAATGTCTTCTGAATCTTTGATGAAGTGTTGAGCCAAAAAACTCAAAGTCAGAGTTTATAGATAACTACCTTCTTGTGCTCTAGAACCAGCATGTAACATAAATGTGCATTTGCATTGATTTGTGTCTGTTTGTGTCTCTATTGTGCGTGCATAGTTCTAAGGAAAAAAACAACAACTAAGACCAAACTATCTAAGTCACACACACACACACACACACACACACACACAAATTAGAAGTAAGCCCATAGTGTCACTGCACTGTGGGACAAGATCCAAAGTACAAGTGCCAGAAGGAAGAGTCAGAGAATGAGTGCAGATCCAGCCTGCAGAGATGTGAAAGATCAGAGTAAAGCACTGCTTTAAAGAAATAACCAGCATCTAGGAGCCAAAAAAACATAGTTTAAAAAGACTTTGTGGTTGTACAGAGTCTAGAGAACACACAGAGCTTTTGCTTGTGTAGCGCAGAGGTTTGCATATTGCAACTACCGAACCACAGCCATGACTATGAGCAAAGTCATCTCATAAAGAAGAAAGAGTTCACCTACGAGTCCAGCAACAATAAGTTCAGGAAAATAAACAGGAGTGGAGAGTACGGGTCAAGACTTTTGCCTGAAACAAAGTATGAATCAGAACAGTATTCAAAAACAAACACCAAACAAAAAACAAATATGAAGAAGTAAATATATTTACATTATTATCCACCAACTTCCTAGGAGAATGATGTAGCTTTAAATTGGTCAGCAGCCCATTAGAAGGATGAAAGACTATAGCCTGTTTAAATAATTATGCGTAAATGAAATTATTGGACTATTCTTTATAGTGAAAGGGAGGGTGAGACTACAGTGTTGCTAATAAGAGAAAGCACCACAGTATAATTTACTGTGTTGGGTATGGAATTTAACTCGGCTGCACATATCTGAATATTTCATAGTAGATAAAGAGAGAAGAGTGAATGAATACCAACCATCGTGAAGTACAATGTATTCTTATCAATTTCAGCTCACTCATTTGGCTAATACACACTTGACTCATTGCTTATTGGCAACATTGAACACCTGAACTCATGATAAAAAGAACAATGCACACAATCTATACCTGAAAACCAGAAGTAAATAATTTTATAATAAATTTCTCTTATTTTGTGTCTTTCTAGCTAAAAAGAAATGCAGTAATGTCAATGTCACTTGTGTTAATCACTAAAATGTGCTTTTTAATTCATGTCCATCTTATCTCTTTTATTCTCTCTGTATATGTCCATGTCTTCAAAATCACCATAGATGATCACTGTTTGCATTTATCTCAATTGTAAAGATTTTTGGGAACCCCATCTTAGGTGAATATGAAGAACAGCTCAGTGATATCCGAGTTCATCCTGTTAGGACTCACCAGTAGTTTCAAACAGCACATTTTGCCTTATTTTCTTAATGTTTGGATTCATATTTTACTCATACATCTTTCAAAAACCAATAGAATTTCTCTTACGTTGATCCTCATGAATAAGGAATAAATGATCACGCTTGACTGTATTTCTGGCATTCATCCTCCACAAAATAGGAACTACCCAGACTGGTTAAGCTGAACCAGCAAGTGTACTAAATTATAAATTTAGCTACTGTGCATGAATATTAGAACTGATGTTCCAGGACCAGTTGGAGACTGGTTTATTTTATTCATTATTATATTTCCCAGATGCATTCTTCTTGAAACAGCCCAAATTTATACATTTTTATAGCTGAGCAGTATTCCAACATGTATAGATAATACATTTTCTTAATGTAATCATCTGTTGATGGGTATACAGGCTGCTTCTAGGACTTAGCTATTAGAAATTGTGCTACTATAAATATTTGTATGCATGCATTACTATAGTAGGAAGTCATTAGCTTTTGGGGGAAGATACCTAGAAGGGAAATAGCTAAGTCATAAGAAATTTCTAATTTTACTTCTTTGAGAAATTTCCATACTGATAGTACCTACTCGCTTGCATTTCCACCAACAGTGTGAGTTCCTTTTGCTCCACAGCCGCACTTCCAGTATTTGTCATTCTGCTGGAGCTTCTTGGAAATTACCATACTTTCTCATATAACATAGAATCTTAGTGTTGTTTTAATTTGCATTTCTTTAGTGACCATAAATGTTGAACTTTGTTTCATATATTTGTAGGCTATTTACTCTGAGAAATGTCTGTTTGTTTTACTTGACCATTTCTTGATTGGATCTTTTATTTTGGGTGGTCTATTTTTTTTTAAGTTTTTTATATATTCTAGATATTAGTCCTCTGTCTCAGGAATAGCTAGCAAATATTTATTTCTATTCTGTATGTTGTTGTTTCATTCTACTAATTGATTTCTTTGTCATTCAAAGACCTTACAGTTTGATGTTATCCCATCTATCAATTGCTGTTATTATTTCTTGTGCAATTGAGTTTCCACTTAAAAATACTTTTCTACACTTACATCTTCAAATGTTTTACTTATTTTGTCTTCTGATAAGTTCAATATTTCTGTTTTAATGTTTAGAGCTTGTTTTGTTTGGTACTAGGATTGAACTCACTACCTTTTTGTTTGCCAGGCAGGCAATGTGCCTCTGAGATATATTCCCAGCTATAATGTTTAGATCTTTGATCTTTTTTTAATTTTAGTGTAGTACATGGTGAGAGATGTGCATCCAGCTTCAACCTCCTGCAAACATCCAGTTTTCCTAGCACCATTAATTGAACAGGATATCTTTCCTCCACTATATGCTTTTGGTCCTTTTGTCAAAAATCAAATAACTGAATGTTTCTGGGATGCTTTTATGTCCCCTATTCTGTTCCATCGACCCATATGTCTGTTTTTGTGCCAGCATCATGATATTTTTAATACTTGCATAATAGGAAAGCTTGAATCTGGTATTGTAATGTCTCCTGCTTTGCTCTTGTTGCCAAAGATAGCTTTCTCTATTCTGATCTTTTTCAGTTCCATATGAATTTTAAGATTCTTTCCTCTAGATCTGTGAAGAATACTGCTGGTGTTCTGTTTGAGACTGCTTTGAATCTGTGTAGCAATTTTGAAAGTATGATCATTTTGATTGTATTGCTTCTTCCTAGCCAGGATCAGGGAACGTGTTTCCATTTTTGATACTCTCTTCAATCTCCTTTTCAGGGTACTGATGTGTTCTTTGTATTGGTCTTTCACTTCCTTGCTTAGGTTAATTCCTAGGTGCTGCTTAATTGCTTGCTATTTCAGAAAATGGTATGTTTTCATAATTTCTTTCTTGTAGAGTTTATTATTGGTGTACACAAAAGTTATTGATTTTTCTGTTTATTCTGTATCCTGCTATATTGCTGAAATTGTTTATTAGTTATGAGTTTTTGGTGATCTTTGAGTCTTTATGTAATTATCAAATAATGATAATTTGAGTTCTTCCTTTTGTATATGTATCCCTTTTAATTCCTTCCCTTGCTGATTGTTTTGGCTAATGTTTCAATTAGTTCATTGAAATAAAGGTATGATAGTGAGCATCCTTGTCTTATGTCAGATTTAGAGGGAAAGCTTTCTGTTTTATCCACTTAATCTGATGTTAGCTATTAATTTGTCATAAATAATTTTCTAAAATTCAGGTAGAGTCCTTCTGTACTATTTTCTTCAGAGTTCTTATTATGAAGGGATTCAGTATTTTGTAAAAATATTTCTCTGGGTCCATTTTTAAGATCCTGTTGTTTTTTATCATTCTTTCTGTTTATGTTACATATTATATTTATTAATTTGCATGTTTTGAATGATCCTTGTATTTCTGAGATGAAACCACTTAATAATGATATATGACTTTTTGGATGATGTGTTGTAATCTATTCAATACTATGTGGTTAAAGACTTTTGCATCAACGTTCATTAAGAAGATTGGCCTGTGGTTTTCTTTATTAGTTGGGTTTTTATTAGCTTTTGGAATCAGAGTGATGTTGGCTTCCTAGATGAGTTTGAAAGCACTTCAACTCTCAATTTATTTGAAGTGTTTGAGGAATATTAATAATATTACCTTAATGGTAGAATTCAGCAGTGAAATATATTAGGTCCTGGAATTTTTAGTTGGTTGGTTTGTCATTAGTGTTTCAATTTCATTGATTATGATTGGATTCTTTAGCATTTTTGTCTCTTCTTAGGTTTCCTTTGGTCATTTTTATGAGTCGAGGAATCTGTATAATTCATCAAGATTTTCCAGTTTATTGGAGTATGATTTTTCAAAGTAATTACTAATACTCTAACCAAACTTACAAAAAGAAAGAGAGAAAAGATTCACACAAATACAATTACAGATGAAAAGGACAAAATCATCACAGATATCATTGGCATCCCAAAGGCTAACTCTTACTCCTTGCTGAGAATCCAAAATGATGCACCCACTTTGGAAGACAGAAGTTTCACAAAACTAAACTTTTCATGCAGGGTGGCCATTGTGCTTCATTTCTCAAACCCAAATATTTAGAAAACTTAAGTCCATAGAAAAACTTGAATTTGGATATTTACAATAGCCTTCTTGTTAATTGCCATGAAGTAATAGCAAACAAATTGTCACTGTGCATTGATGGATAAACTGGTACATTCAAACAAGAAATATTATTCGGTCACAAAAATAAGCAAGATACAGTACTGTGTTATGAAATGGCACAGGAAATAGGAAGTGCAAATTAGTAGGCCAAAAAACCAAACTGAAAAGGCTGTGTTTAGTATGATTTCAAATGTATTAAAGACAAGAACATCGGTAGAATGATGAATAGGTTGGAGAGAGCATTGAATAGGCAAAACAGAATTACTTAAGGTAGTGAAACTATTTGTTATAACATAATGGTGGGTAAATGTGATTTGAATTTGTCCAAATCCAAGAGTATATAAAACCAGAATTGAAATTTTCATCAACTGTACGCTTTGTGTAACAATGATAAGTCAAGGTAAGTTCATCTGTGATACAAGTGCTCCTCAGATATGAGAAGTTGATGGTAAGGAGCTAGTGCATGTTTGTGGAAAGAAGTAAATGGGAATTCTACACTTACTCAAGTTTGCTAAAAACAGATAACTTCTGTAAAAAGTAGTTTTAATGTATTTGTATAATAGGATGTAAAAATGTATATTAAAAGCAGACTGGCTGGAGAAGGAACAGGATTGAGGGGGCAGCAATAGCATTGGAGAAGTCAAATTGACCTAGATATGCTGTATCCATGTGAAAATTCCTCAGAATGAATGTAACTATTATTTATTGCAGACATTCACTCATTAAACAGATAGACATATGTATATGTATATATGATGTAAACAAAAAAAATGCCAGTAACTACTTAGTAAAAGAAGCAAAATATGCTTTAAATAAAAAGCATAACTAGGCATAAAGAAAGCCTTTCCATGTTGAGAAGGGTCATGATTAATCAATAGTTTATAATAATCTTAATTATTATAGATTCTCAATATCAGGGCTTAACAATAAGTGATACAAAAACTGAAAAAAATAGGAGAAATAGAATTTTCAAAACTTCAATATCACTCTATTAACATTTGAGTTAATGGACGTAGACTGAAAATATAAGCCAAATTTATATAATTGACATTTGTAGAATATTTTAACCTAGCATATCCCATTGTTCCATCTTTTCAAATGCACACACAATATACTATGGGTTTAGCCTATATTCCAGGCAATAAATCAAGATTTAATTTGCTTAATACCTAAAGTCACAAGTCACACAGATATTTCTCTATAAATGTACATTCCAGTCTTATCTGTAATACTAAAAACCTAGAAATGACATAAATTTCTCACACCTAGAAGCTAGAAAATATAAGCTATTAGTAGGACACAGAGATTAGTGGTCATTTGGGAAAATGAATAAGTACAGGGAAAGGAAAAAGTGGTTTTTAAGGGACAAAAAACTTGAGGAATTGGACACATGTTCTCAGTCTTGGATGTGGTGATCTTTTTATGGATATTTATATCCATAGTTATAACTATGAAATATGGGCAGCTTACTGTACTTGTACCTCAAGTACAAATTAAAATCTAAGATTCAATCATAGTAAATGGATTTTAAACTTATATCAATGACCTTTAAAAATAAACATACATTAGTAATTTAATATCCAGTGGATCACCTCACTTAATGACAGATAATATTGAAAAAGTCAGTCAGTTGACAAAAATTGCCTGTCTTTTTGCACAACTAGGATATGTATTAGTGGACTCCATCCACTTCAGGGGTTTCTGTAGCAAGCATCTATCACATTAAACAAGATATATATTTTATCTTGCAACAAGAATTAAAATATTAAGTGAATGTGATTTGTAGGTCAAAATCAACTTAGAGATCAATATTACATAACATACTTTCTCAGTACTTATCATCAGATAATTTTTAATGTGTACTGACTTACATGAAATTTTCTTCCTTCCTATTCTGATTTAGAAAATGGTGAATAATAAAGATGTTCCCAAGAGAGGTCCAAGGAAAATTATTTCCATGTACTCTTCTGTTCCATTTTTTTCAACAGAACAAGAAATTAAACCCAAAGGACTGCAGCACATAGCAAATATATGTCAGACTGAAGGAAAGCGCTTCCACAGATAGCGTCTCCTCCCAACACAGGTGGCGTCTCAAGCAAACCTCAGAAGTCTAAAAGAGAATTGGATTTAACATAAACAAATGTGTCTAGTAAGTCATCCTACTATTTTTTTTTCTTTTCTTTCTTTTTTGTTTTTTCAAGACAGGGTCTCACTATGGAGTTCAGGTTGGACTTGAACTCACTTTGTAGCCCATGCTGGCTTTGAACTCACAGCAATGCTCCTGTCTCAGTCTCCCAAGTGCTGGAATTATAGACATGCACCACCATGCTTGCCCACTCAATCTTTTTCTTTTCTATTAAAGAATTGTTAAAAATATCCCTATGATTCTCTTTCATGCATATTCACTATAATTGGAGATAAAAATGATTTAACTTGCAACATTTTGAGAAAAGAATTCACACATTTTCTCCATTTTATTCCTTTTCATCACTGGAATTTCTGTAACCTTACTAACAGTAAACCCATCTTCAAATTCCACTGCCTCAGTGATGCTTTTAAGTCAGCATGGATGAAAGTGTCTGACAAGGAGAAGGAAGTAATAAAGCTTACTGACTAATATAAAAATGACCTTCTAAAAAGAAAGAAAGAAAGAAAGAAAGAAAGAAAGAAAGAAAGAAAGAAAGAAAGAAAAAGTTAAACTCAAGGAAAAGGAAGGCATCACATCCCAGCCGGAGGATCTCGGGAGTTCTCTTCCCAGGCATCACACGGAGTGTTTACCTCAAACAGTCTACAGTATTCACTTCTATGAGCCAGTCTTCTTTTTTTGCAATGCATCTCACAGGATTTTAAAGATAAAATTATAGAAAAATATTTTGAATTACCTCTTATGCAAACACCCAAAAAAGTGTAATTTTTTCTCATATTCCTAAAATGGCAATAAACTTTGTCTCTTTTCCCTAAATTTTGTTATCACTATTATGAGCATGTTCCTTCTGTTACTGGTAAGAATTCCAAAAGTGCTATAATAGAATATTCTATTTTCCATTGTGGGACTTCTTAAACTATCATTACTGTCCCTAGGAAAGAAAAGGGGAAGGGTAAATGCATCATTTAATTTCTGGGAGCATATATTAATTTAGAGACAAACATAAGTAGCAGGTATTTTAGATAATGTTTATCATATACACTTTGCTTTTAAAAAGTGTTCTACTGTGCAATAAAAATGTCAGTGAGATCTGGAAGTTCTACTGCTTAATGATCAGCTTACTTAATAGAATTGTGAAATGTTACGAATTAACATTCACTGAGGATTGAAGAAGCTTGAGTGTTTTGTGTGTTGTAGCTTCTCTTCAGAGCACAGCTGTTAGAATAATGACTTCCTTTTAGCTGATGAAGAAGAAAGTAGAGATAGGCTTAGCTGAAGATTAGTTGAAGATTAGAAGGATTAGAGTAAGATTTCAAATGATGCTTGCCCAAGTCTTTGGTTATTCTAATTCTTTAAATTATTGATTAAAAGAATAAGACCATTAGTCTGCTAATATTATGAAATATTAGCAACATTAAAAATAATAAAAAGGCAGGGTTTTTTCTAACAAATCTTTCCTTAGAAATGTGCATATTCATATCTTTTAGGAAATTTCTCCCTCAAATAAAGTTAGACTCCTGCTTTGCTATTAGCTATCTTCCTTGTCTCATGTTTCTATTAATAAGAAAAAGATTTTTAAGAAACAGCTCAGAATACCATATTTCTCATGAATTTAAAGAGAGTAATTTCAAGATATTTTCCTTAGAAGTTAAGCAAATTTCTTTCCTTGTGGAACATTTATAAAATCGGTCATAAGACTATTATGATTCTTTTCCGAAACAGATACATGCTAACTCATTTCTTCAGAAGAATTTTTTCCATGCCACTTATAATTTATGATTCTGAGTTCTTGTAAAAAGAAAATGGAAAACAGTGCATATGATAAGGTAAGAGCTGTCATTGTTCACCTGGTGTCCTTGGCATCACCACGACAATTTAAAATTATACAAGAGCATGTAACATAAAAAAATCTGAAATACTGCTGACAGGAATGTTAAAAGAGAAAATAGGAATTTATTTTTCTACCATTCACTCTGAAAAGAATTTTGAATTTACATACAGATAATTAAAAACAAGGTCATTATTACAGCTAAAAAAATTGTGCTCACTGAAATTTTTACTTTCTTCTTACTCAACACAAACATTCAAAGGTGTACTTTACTTACACATGAATATAGGTTACTCTCCTTTTAGACTGATAATAATTAGGCAAGTAACTTGTCAGGAGATAGTAATATCTCAAAGTTTAGATATATACCAGTGTGTATTTGTATAACTGAATGTAAATATTTTCTATTATAAATAAGTTATATGATGTTTTATTCAAAACTCAAGTCAATATAAATTTAAGTTGCTTTCAACTGTAATTTATCTGTACTTTTTTATTTGTACATGTTTACTATTTTTTCTATTGATTGATGATGATTTCTGCAATATCCTAAACTTTAATTAGTGAAAAATTACATTCTCTCTTTAATACACAGTGTTGGAAAAATTGGCTCTCCACATGCTGAAGACTGAAACTAGATCCAAGCCTATCACCATGCACACAACTAAAGTCTAAATGGATCAAAGATCTGAATATTAAAGCAGAAACACTAAATCTACTGGAAGACGAGGTAGGTAGAATCTTGAAGACATAGAGGTAGGTAGAGAATTCATGAACAAAATGCAAACTGCATGGGAAACACTTCAAAAAATCAATGATTGGGATCTCATATTATTGAAAAGTTTCTGCACTTCAAAAGAAATCACCAACAGAGTGAAAAGAAAATCCACTGAGTGGGAAAGAATTTTAGCCAACAACCCCACAGACAAAAGACTTATATCCAGAATATATAAAGAATTGAAAAACATCAAGCCTCCCAAATTCAAAGACCCTCTCCAAAAATGGGCATCTGAGATGAACAGTTTTCAGAAGAAGATATACAAATGACAAATAAATACATGAAGAAATGTTCACCATCACTCGTCATTCAAGAAATACAAATTAAAATAACATTGAGATTTCACCTCACTCCGGAAAGAATAGCAGCCATCAAATCAACTGGTAACAAATATTGGCAAGGCTGTGGGGAAAAGGGAATACTGCTCCACTGTTGGTGGGAATGTGGACTGGTGCAACCATTATGGAATCCATATGGGGAATTCTCAGAAGACTACGATTGGAAGCCCCATTCAATCTATTCACCTCCTGGGTATTTTCCCAGAAGAACTGAAAAGTTCATATGACAGTAATATATGTGCACCCATGTTCATAGTGGCACAATTTGTGATAGCTAAATCTTGGAAACAACCAAGATGCCCATCTATTGCAGAGTGGGTGAAAAAGATGTGGCATTTTTATACAATAGAATATTACTCAGCTATAAAAAAGGATGTTCTTTAGGCCTTCATAGGCAAATGGCGACAACTTGAGACTATCTTCATTAGTGAAATAAATAAGAATCATTTATAAATATCATATTGTGTCTCTAGTGTAAAAAGTAAATAAGAACTACAAGTGTAATAAAACCAAAATGTGTAATTGCTGTTGTAAGAAAAAAGAGGAAAACAAAGTGCTCTAAGGGATATAACTGCATGTATGTTTGAGTGTGTAAAATAGATTACCATACTGCTGAATCTTTGTTGGATCTGTGAGCAGAACTGTTTGCAGTCTCACTGTTTGAATGTCTGCTTTGTAACTTGAACAACTACATCCAAGATGACAATATGTAATTTATAAACTAGTGATTTCTTAGTGAGTTTTTTTCTTTTTTCCTTTTTTTTCTTTCTTTCTTTTAGAATTCTGTATTGTTGCTACCCTTTTTTCTGTTTTGCTTTTTTTCTTTTCTTTAAATAAAATTTTAAAAATGTATAATTGCTACTGTAAGAAAGAGGAAAGAAGAAGTGCTATAAAAGATATAACTGCATTTATATTTAATGTGTACCATTGGTAACCATATTTTTAAGTTCTTGTTGGATTGTTGAACAGATCTGTTTACAGCCTCAATGCTTGAGTGTCCACTTTGTGTGCTTTAATTTTGTAATTTGAACAACTATTTTTAAAAGAACAATATGTAATTTATCAACTAGTGATTTCTTACTGTTTATCTTTTTTTGAATTTTTGTAATATTTCTATCCTTTTTTTGTCTTTAAATTAAAAGAGTGTGACATTAAAAAAGAAATGCAAAATATGAAATCTCAATGGCATTGTGAAATTTAAAAAACTACTTTGAAGGCCTGTATACCAAAGGGTTGGAGAAATGAAAAACAAAATGGATAGATTGCAATATACATATGAGTTGTCAAAATTGAATCCAAAAGATAAAAAAACATGAATAGGACAATAGCAACCAATTAAATTGAAGGAGAAATTAAATACATAACAACTAAAAAGAGGCCAAGATGAGGTCATTGCTGACTTGTACAAAAAGCTCAGGGAATTTCTAACACCAATACTCTTCACACATTTATTTTAATGAAATTCAAAGGAATTTCCCAAAGTCAATCCTGAAAGCTATCAGTGCTCTGATTCTATGATTATGGAAACAGGGAAAACCAGGTAAGGGTTTGATCAAACCACAGGCAAGGATCTACCAAAAAAGAGAACTATACACCAACCTTTTTAATGAATACAGATAAAAAAAATCCTCAACAAGATTATGACAAAATGCAACAAGTTATCAAGTGTAATACATTATATAAACAAAAGCAAGGACAAAACTCACATGATCTCAGTAGATGCAGGAAAAGCTTTTGACAAAAATACATCTTTTCATAATAAAAACACTAAGAATAGTTACACAAAGTTCTTGTCTCAACTTGATAAAAGCCATTTTTTAAAAAATCTTCTGTCCACAAAATATGAAGTGAGGAAAAACTGAAGACTTTCCCTCTAAAATCAGAAAGAAGACAAGAATGTCCACTTTTACCACTCTTGTTCAACATAGTACTCAAAATATAGGAAAAGCAGTTAAAAAAGAAAAAGAAATAAAAGATGTTTAGGAAAGAAAAAGGTCAAACTCATTATTTGCTGTTGGCATGACTTTCTACTAGAACACCCACCTGGCAGCAAAAACTCTTAGAATTAATGACCAAATTAAATAATACACCAGAATACAAAAGCAACACACAAATTCAGTAGTGTTCTTATACAAAAACACTGAACTCACTAAAAAAAAATAGGGAAAAAATACACAATTGCACCAATAAAATTTACATACACAGAATTTAACCTAAGGAAGTAAAAGATCTCTATTTAAAAAAAAAACCTGCTGTACTCTGAAAAAGAACATTGAAAAGGACACCAACAGTGGAAACTCATGCTCTGTCCCTGAATCGGAAGCACCAAACTCGTCAACAGGGCCATCCCTCTGAAATGATGTACAGATTTAACACACTCAATCATTTTCCAAGAGAATTCATCCAAGAATATTAGAAAAAACACTAAAATTTATGTGGAACCAGAGGAACAAAACTAATCCTGGATATGAAGAAGAAAACATGAGGCATGAAATCCTGGAACTGAAGTTACATCACAAAACTTCTGCGAAAAAACCAGCATGAAACTGGCAGCCAAACAGACATGAGGATTAGTGAAAGAAGCAGGAGGGACCCTTGGCAATTTCACAATTTGGCCTTTGAAAAAGGGGCCCAAACCAGGCACTAATGAAATGATGTTCTTTTTTTTTTTTTTTTTGTACCAGTGATCGAACTCACGATTTTGCATTTGCCAAGCAGGCACTTATGCTGCTGAGCTAAACCCCCGGCCCCATGATGTTCTCTTTAACAGATGATATTTAGAAATCTGGCTTTCCACATGCAGAAGATTGAATTGGGACTCATTTCTAACACCATGTACTACACTAAAATCAAAATGGATCAAGAATGAAACGTTCAAACAAAAACACGTAACTTTCTTGAAGTCATAGATATAAGCAAGAATTTTCTGAACAGAAACCTAAGTACACAGGAAATAGTTCTGAGAATCAACAAATGGAATCAAATCAATTTGAAAAGTTTCAGCATAGCAGAGAGAACAACCAAACATGTACAGAATGGGAAAAAAATTTTAAGCCATTCCTCAAATAAACACTCATATCAAGAAATTATGAAGAACTCACAAAATTAGATGCCCCCCACCAAATAATAGACCAATTCAAAAATGGGCATGCAAAATGAATAGACACTTCAGAAAAAAAACTATAAATTGTTAATAACTACAACATCACTATCCATTAGAAAAATGCTAGTTAAGTAACGTTGAGATTGCATCTGACATCAAAAATATTCACCGTCATTAAGAAATAAAAAAAAAAAAAACAGACAAAATAACAAAGGCTGGAGAGGTTGTAGGAAAAAGAACCCTTCTACACTATTGTTGAGAATGTAAACCAGGACAGCGACATGGAAATCAGCAGAGAGATGCCTCTAAAAACTGAAATAAAATTCCCATCTGACTCAGCTATTCCTGTTGTGGATGTCTTCCCAAAAGAGTTAAAAACATCATACCACAGTAATACTTGCACACCGATGTTTATAGCATCATAATCCATTATAGTTAAATCTTGAAATTCACTTATATGTCCATCAAAAGATGAATGATTAAAAAATGTGGTATTTATACTCAATAGAGTAGCACTCTGCAAAAAGAAAAATTTGAATCATTTGTAGAAAAATGGATGGATCTTGAGATCTTGATGCTAAGTGAAATAAATCAGATATATTAGTTTAAATATCATATAATTTATTTTACATGAGAAACACAAAGTAAAAATCAAGATCAAAATGAAAACTAGAAAACAGGAAATACAGAAATAGGTCTGACTCAAAAAGAAAATACATCAACAAATGGGGGAAGTGGAGGGATAGAGGGTGAAGAAAGCAATTAAAATGTGTTATGTACATGCACCAACTCAATGCAAGGGATGTAAACATTTACTGCAAACATGTACAGGAATATGAAAAGGGAAGTGTTCTAGTGATGGGTAGAATATGGAATGAATGACAAGAATTAAAATGTATTATGTACATGTATCAACCTCTCACAAAGAATGCAAACATTATGCAGCACACACATACATTAGTAAATTAAAACTTAAAACAACACACAACAACCTACAGACAGTGGTAACTATTTGTCAACAATCAGATCATCAAGATGTAGTGTAATCATCTGTATATTAAATATGTTTAGCAATTTGGGAATTTTTCACAGATATTCTTCTAAATATAACTTGTTTTCAAGCCAAAGAATGCATCTTTCAAAATATTGATAATGAACTTAAGGTGATGCACAGAGGTGAAGTTAAGATGATGATTTTCATCAAATTTCATAGGGAGGAATGTTGAATAGCGTTAAATACACTGGAGCATAACTTCTCTTCTATCCTATAGCTCAGCAATGTTACTCCAAGCTTGCAACAAGTTTCATTGCCAGAATCACAACTTTCCTTTTATTGACAGAGAGAAAATTGGTTTTTACATACTTAAAACATCAAACATAAATTGGCAAACCATTTTATTTGATTCTGTCTTCTCATTATCTCAAATGAAAAATTTTTACATAAAAAAATGTGTAAAAAGCTGAAGTAAATCTCAATATGTTAGTTTCAGAGAGAGTAAAATGTAATTACATTAAGCTTGTTTTATATTGTTTATAGAAGCATTTAATGTGTTGCTTTTCACTGTTGGTGTATTACTGTTGAGATCTCACTTTGGTTACTACATTAGATTCCAATTGCTATTCGTCTTTCTGACTCTAATTTCATCTGACCAAACAAATTATATTTATTTACTTATATTTATAAGTAGACATGCAAGAGAAGATTTAGAATAGATGACCACTCTAAATTTTAATATATTTACAAATTCTGTTTAAAATGCTAATTAAGAATGAGAGAAAATGTCATTTCCTATTGATGAGAATCTAATTATTTCATGAGCCATAAACCTGAAACTAAAGACAGGCAAAATTATCTGCAAAAGTTCTTTGGTAAACATACTACTAGATGCTAACACCCAAAGCTCTCTGGCTATTGACAGTCTGATCTTCACTGTGGAGAGCGTATGCTAGTCTTAGGATCTGGTGCTCACTACAACATCTGAGAGTTTGCATTGTGGCAGCTGTAACAGACCCAACTGTAGGGTGTGGGGGGGGGGTCTCAGCAGTGGTGCTCCTGCTCAGGCCTCCAAAGCTCCCATGTCCCATCCCCCATCTGCCATTCACAGACGCCTAAATTGTCAACTTTCAAACAGCCCATAATAGCCATAGCATAGTATTTACTCAGTTTTCAAAAACAGTAATTCAAAATACAATATATGTTTTTGAGATTTTTCAGGATTGTTATATAATTCCTAGAAGTCATCTTAATATAGAATTCTGGGAACTCAGCAGAAGCCTGCCTCTTTGGTAAGCTGCCCAGAACCTCCAACATGGGCCCACCCTGCCACCTGGAACTCAGTGGAAGCTGCATCAGGGGTAGGCTGCCCAAAACCTCCCCTGTGGGCCCACCCTGCCACCAGGAACATCAAAGAGGCCCACCCAAGACTGAAAACTGCCCTGGACTGCTTCAGCTGGGTGTGCCCTCCCATCTGGAACATCAGAAGATCTCAGCAGGCTCCAGTTATTGTGAGAAAATTTGGAACTTTGCTCCCATGTGGCAAACCTTGGACTACAGCTGATTGTATCAGTGTGGTGAGGATACCCCTAAAATAGAGGTGCACAGGGGATGAATAGGGCCAGTAGAAAAACCCCCTCCAACTAACTATAAGACTTTGGTGTGTCTGAAAAGAGTGTGTGTGATCCCCTCTTACACATAGAAAACATCAAGCAGAGTGAAAATGACAAAATGAAAAAGCAAAATGCAGTCTCAAACATAGAGTTCACCAGAAGCAAGTATAGGAGACATTGAAATAGAGGACCCCAAAAGTAACACACTGGAAATCTGGGAAAAGATAATGAGTGAAATAAAAAAAACAACTGCATCAAACTATAGAGGAAATCAAATTAGAGGTACTCTCCCATATAAAGATAGAAATAACAACTTTAGTAAAGGAGTTGTTGAATGCAGCTAAAGAAGAACTAGGGAAAAAAGTATATGAGCACAGGAAACTGATTGAAACTTTGAATTAACACTATAGAAAACAAGCAGAATTCAGAAACAAACTCAAAGAGACATCCAAGAAACAAAAAATTCTATTCAAAGTGTGCAAAACCACCTAAAGGGAGCTGAGGATAGGATTTTGGACCTTGAGGACACAATCACAGTTAGTGATCGGGAAAGGATTGAACTTTTAAAAATAACAAAGCAGGATGAAATGACAACCCAGAAGCTTCATGATGATGCCAAGAGCAACAACATAAGAATAATGGGCATTAGTGAAGATACAGGAGACCAGAAAAATGACATACATAAAGTATTTACAGAAATAATAGCAGAAAATTTCCCAAACATGGGGAAAAAAATCTGATATGCAGATAAGTGAGGCATATAGAACACCAAACAGTCACAATTAACATAAATCCACTCCCAGACACATAATAATTAAGATCTAAGACATACAGCATAAAAACAGAATACTAAAAGCTGTCAGAGAAAAGACACAACTTACCTATCAAGGAAAGCCCATTAGAGTCATGGCAGATTTTTCAGCACAAACCCTCAAGTAAAGAAGAGCTTGGAGTGAGGTATTTTAAGCCCTAAAAGAAAATAACCTTTGACCCAGACTGATGTACCCAGCAAAACTTTCACTCAAATTTAATGGAGAAACAAGATATTTCCATGACAAAGAACAACTGAAGAAATTCATGTCCACAAAATCAACCCTAGAAAGAGTACTGAAAGACATACTACACAGAGATAAAAATGACCAATATCCCCAAAACAACAACAGAAAGAAACCACCAGGTAGGATAAGCAATTAAATAAGAGAAAAAGCACAAATAAACAACTGGAACATAACATGGCAAAGTTGAGACAGTAAACATATCAGTGATATCCACAAATATAAATGGCCACAATTCAGCTATAAAAAGAAATAGATTGACAGAATGGATCAAGAAACAGGACCCCACAATATGCTGTATAAAAGAAACACATCTGACCCCCCCAAAAAGGCATAGATTAAAAATCAAAGGCTGGAAAACAGTATTTCATGAAACAGGAACCCAGAAAAAAGCAGGGGTAGCTATTCTATTTGTAGAAAACATGAAATTCAAACCTAAAATGATTAAAAGAGATAGAGAAGGTCACTACGTACTTGTTAGTGGAAAAATTCAAGAGGAAAAACTAACAATTATAAATATATATGTGCCAAATACAGGAGCACCCAACTATATAAGACAGATACTAATGGACATGAAAAACCAAATACACAAGAACACAATTATAACAGGAGATCTTAACAGCCCATTGTCAAAAAGACATATAGATCAACTAGACAAAAAGTCAGCAAAGAAATAACAGAACTGAAACATACCTGTGAGCAATTGGACTTAGTAGATGTTTACAGAGTGTTCTATCCAACCACATCAGAATAAACATTCTTCTCAGCTACACATGGGACATTCTCCAAAATAGACCATATATTATCCCATAAAACATTCTTAAGTAAATGCAAAGGTATTGAAATCATACCATGCATAATATCTGACATAGTGCACTGAAATTGGAAATTAATGGCAAAAGAAATTGTAAAACCTGCATAAGTATATGGAAATTAAATAACAGCCTTTTGAACAACCAGTGGGCTACAGAGGAAATTAAAGAAGAAATAAAACAATATCTACAATTCAGTTAAAATATAGAAGCAACATATTGTAATCTGTGGGATGCAATGAAAGCAATCTTAAGATGGAAATATATAGCAATAAACTGTCATATCAAGAAAACAGAATGAGCACAAATAAACAACCTAATGCTCCATCTCAAGCATCTAGAAAAAGAAGAGCAAGCTAAACCCAAAGATCATAGAAGAGAGGAAATTGTAAAGATTAGACAGAAATCAATGCAATTGAAACTAAGAAAATAATACAAAGAATTGATGAATCAAAAAGCTGGTTTTTTGAGAGAATCAACAAAATTGACAAACCCCTAGCTAACCTTATCAAGAGAAAGAAAGAAAAAACCAAATTCATGCAATAAGAACTGAAAAGGGAGAAATTACTACAGATCCCATGGAAATTCAAAAGATCATGAATACCTACTTTGAAAATCTCTACTCACATAGAGTGGAAAACACAGAGGAAATGGACAGATTTCTAGAAACATATGAACTACCAAAGCTCAACCAAGAAAATATAGCAATTTTGAACAACCCAATATCAGCTATTGAAGTTGAAAATGTAATTAAAAACTTACCAACAAAGAAAAGCCCAAGTCCTGATGGGTTCACAGCTGAATTCTACAAGAAATTTAGAGAAGATTTGATGACAGTACTCCTTAAACTCTTCAATGAAATTGAGAAGAAAACAATCCTCCCTAAATCATTCCTGGATGAAAGTATTACTCTGATACCAAAACCAGAGAAAGATCCAACCAAAAAAGAGAACTATAGGCCAATCTCACCAGTGAACATTGATGCAAAGATTCTCAACAAAATACTGGCAAATAAAATGCAGCAAATCATCAAGAAGATTATACATCATGACTAAGAAGGGTTCATTCCAGGAATTCATGGATGGCTTAACATACACAAATCAATAAATGTAATACACCACATCAACAGAGCCAAAAACAAAAACTACATGGTCATCTCAATAGATGCAGAAAAAGCTTTTGACAAAGTCCAACACATGTTCATGATAAAAACCCTTTAGAAACTCGGAATACACAGAATCTCCCTCAACCTTATAAAGGCCATCTATGACAAGCCAACAGCCAACATTATACTAAATGGACAAAAACTGATAGCTTTCACTTTAAAGTCAGGAACAAGATGAGGATGTCCAATATCACCACTCCTTTTCAACATAGTTCTGAAAACACTAGCCAGGGCAATCAGAGAAGAGAGAGAAATATAAGGAATAAAGATAGGAAAGGAAGTATTTACAGATGACATGATACTCTATGTAGAAGACCCAAAAAATTCCATTAAAAGACTACTAAAGGTGATAAGCAAGTGCAGCAGTGTAGCTGGATACAAAGTCAATGCTCAAAAATCAATAGCATTCCTGTACACAAACAAAAAACTCACTGAGAGAGAAATTATGGAAATATCGCCCTTTACAATAACATGTAAAAAAATGAAATACTTAGGAATCAACCTAACTAAAAATGCAAAAGACCTATATGCTGAAAATTATACTATGCTGAAAAAGGAAATTGAAGAGGATATTAGAAAATGGAAGGACATTCCTTGCTCTTGGTTAGGAAGAACCAACATGGTGAAAATGGCTATACTCCCAAAACTGTTATACAGATTTAGCACAATCCCAATCAAAACACCATTGACATACCTCACAGATCTAGAGAAAATACTCCTAAAATTCATTTGGAAACAGAAGAAACCTAGAATAGCAAAGGCAATTCTGGGCAACAAATGAAAGTCAGGAGGCATCTCAATTCCTGACTTGAAACAGTACTATAAAGCCACAGTGATAAAATCAGTTTGGTATTGGCAAAGAAATAGATCTGAGGATCAGTTCAACAGATTAGAAGATGCAAGTACAACTACAAAGACACTCAGCCACCTGATATTTGGGTTAGGGTTAGGGTTAGGGTTCGGGTTAGGGTTAGGGTTAGGGTTAGGGTTAGGATTAGGGTTAGGGTTAGGTAGAAGTTTTGGAGACATAGGGGTAGGCAGAGAATTCATGAACAAAATACAAACTGCACAGGAAACGCTTCAAAGAATCAACAAATGGGATCTCATATTATTGAAATTTCTGCACTTCAAAGGAAATCACCAACAGAGTGAAAAGAAAACCAAAAGAGTGGGAAAGAATTTTAACCAGCAACCCCTCAGACAAAGGACTTGTGTCCAGAATATATAAAGAATTGAAAAACATCAAGCCCCCCAAATTCAAAGACCCTCTCCAAGAACTGGCATCTGAGCTGAACACACAGTTCTCAGAGAAAGATATACAAATGGCAAATAAATACATGAAGAAATTTTCACCATCACTGGTCATTTGAGAAATGCAAATTAAAACAGCTTTGAGATTCCACCTTTCTCCAGAAAGAATAGCTGCCATCAAGAAATCAACAAATAACAAATGTTGGAGAGGCTGTGGGGAAAAAAGAACACTGCTCCACTGTTGATGGGAATGTAGACTGGTGCAACCATTATGGAAATCCATATGGAGAATTCTCAGAAGACTAGGATTGGAAGCCCCATTCAATGCAGCTATTCCTCTCATGGGTATTGTCCCCGAAGAACTTAAAATTTCATACCACAGTGATATATGTGCACCCATGTTCATAGCTGCACAATTTGTGATAGCTAAATCCTGGAAACAACAAAGATGCCCATCAACTGCAGAGTGGATGAAAAAGATGTGGCATTTTTATACAATGGAATATTACTCAGCTATAAAAAAGGATGATCTTGAGGCCTTCATAGGCAAATGGAGACAACTTGAGACTATCCTCATTAGTGAAATAAATAAGAATCATATTTATAAATATCATATTGTGTCTTGTGTAAAATGTAAATAAGAACTACAAGAGTGATAAATCCAAAATGTGTAATTGCTATTGTAAAAAAGAGAGGAAAAGAAAGTGCTCTAAGAGATATAATGCATGTATGTTTGAGTGTGTAAAATAGATGACCATATTGCTGAATCTTTGTTGGATCTTTGAGCAGAACTGTCTGTAGTCTGACTGTTTGAATATTTACTATGTACCCTTTAACTCTGTAACTTGAACAACTACATCCAGGATGACAGTATGTAATTTATAAACTACTGATTTCTTAGTGGGGCTTTTTCTCATTCTCCTTTTTGTTTCTTTCTTTTAGAATTCTGTATTGTTGCTACCCTTTTTTCTGTTTTGCTTTTTTTTTCTTCTCTTTAAATAAATTTTTTTAAATGTATAATTGCTATTGTAACAAAAGAGGAAATAGGAAGCACTATAAAAGATGTAGCTGCATGTATGTTTAGGTGTGTGGGATTGATAACCATATTTCTAGGTTCTTGTTGGATTGTTGAAAAGATCTGTTTGCACTCTCACTGCTTCAGTGTCCACTTTGTGTGCTTTAATTTTGTAACTTGAATAACTATTTCTAAAAGAACTATATGTAATTTATCAACTAGTGATTTCTTACTGTTTATCTTTTTTTGTTGAAATTCTGTAATATTTCTACCTTTTTCCTTTTTTTTCCTTCTTTAAGGAAAAAAAAGATTAAAAAAAAGAATTCTGATTCTAGTTGCATGAACAAGGATTTAGATATTTTTACATGAATTCATTTCTTGCTCTGGGGTCAACTATAAGTTTCAATTCTAAGTAAAAAAAGAAAATTATTTTTGATTATGCAATCTCAAAGCAAATACTGAAGTATTTTACTACCAAAATATTTATTCAGGTTTTTCATGGAAAAAAAGGAAAAGAAAATTTCATAACAATAATATGAGAATAACAATAGCATGTAGTTATTGTTAAAGGAATTACTCAGGTCTGACTATGGGTGTAAAAATATTTCTAAACAATGTTAACACAAACCTTTCTTTTCAACAAACTAAGAGAAACTAGTAGTATAACTGTTTCCTATTGTTTTTCCTTTTCCCTTCCTTTCCCATTTCTCCCATTCTAATTTCTTTTCCTTTGGAAGAATTCCTTCCCATTTCACAATTTCTATTGTATATTTTGAACATTGTTCACTCTTCGTGTTTCTCACACCAGGGAGACAATTCTATGTTTACATCTGCAAATATGATCTATTTTACTAATGAATATGTTTTCATGTTACATCCCTGGATCCAGAAATGTCTCAAGTTTGTGTTTCTTTATGACTGAGTAGTGCTCCATTGCAAAAAAAAAAAAGTATCTTTCTTTATCCATTGCACACTTGATAGATATTGAGTTGTTTCCAAAATTTAGCTATTGCAAGTTTATTCAAGTTTTAATAAGTATAAATAATAAAGAAAAACCAATTTGGGAAAATATGTACAAAAACAATATCTCAATACCTATACAAAGTGAAGAAGTTATGTCAATAAATATCCCCTAAACACCCAACAATCTAAAGACAATTCACAATAGAAAAACATATGATTATACTATTGTTTAAAAATTTAGTCTTACTTTAAAATAATTAAGGAAGTTGAAAGTAATGCAAGATTAAAATATAATTGCATAGTTATTAAAGAACAGAAGTATTGGCATCTAATTTTGATGTGATGAAACCAATATATTTGCATTCAGTTGTGAAACTATACAGTGTATCTTTGGCTGTTCTAGCTGTTAGTTTAATAGTTAAACTTTAATAGTTAAACTGTTAATAGTTAAAAGTCACAAAATATTCCTAAGTAATTCAATGGAGAAAGAACAGCTATCCAAAAAAGCTCAGTCATTAAAGATTATTAAAAAGTTTTAAAAACATGAGGAAAATGTTCCTAGGGAATGTGAAGTAAATAAATCATAATATAATATCTAACTGAGCACTATGAAGATCCTAACAATAATTATAGAATCACTGAAAATAGTTAATACAGGAATCTTAATGAAGACACACAAAAGTGAATATATAAATTTCAACATGATGAGGAAATAGCTGAACAGAATATCATGTTGCAAAAAACTGCGTTGTAAATTACCTTTCTAGAGAGACAGTTCCCAGAGAGGGACATCATAAGAGGTAAAGGTTTCCTGTTTCAGTGGTTCCTTTGATTCAGTCTCTGCAGCGAGAGCTCAGATTTTCTTTCTAATCCTCAAGTTTCTCATTGCCTTTTTCACTTGCTTTATCAAATGTAGTCACCATTGTAATTGATTATTTGTTTATTCATTTTTTGTTTGTTTGTTTGTTTCTTTCTTATGGAACTCAAGATTGAAGCCAGAAAAGTCACACTGAGATTCTTCTCCAGACCCTCTTTTAACTTTTATTTTGAGACAAGTTCTCAATAAATTACTCATGCTTGTCTCAAATTTGTGATCCTCCCAGAACTCAGATTACAATGCTGTGCCACCACACCCAGCGTTGATTCATTAATCTCCTAAAGTTCTTTCTCCTAAAATACTCCTCAATAGTTCATGAGTCTCCACGTTAACCCTTAGAACATGATACCATGTCATGAGGCTAGAGCCAGAACCCGACGTGAAAGATGGCACTCGACCACACAGCTTTCTATGCTATTCCCCATGTATCTTCAGGTAAGGCTAACGCATGAGTCGCTTACTGTTTCTCCATTCTATTCCAGCTTTACATTCAGCCACGTAGCATGTGAATTATAAATGCATTGCTTCTGTGGAATAAAGGCTATGGATGTTGAACTAGAGCTTAATAAACTGTTACTTCAAAAGTTTATCGAAACGCTTCTCCCTTCACCTTTTGTATAGTAGAAAATATGATACAGTTTGGACCCTACATCAAAGGGAAGTTAAAATGAGCACATGTTCTTGTAGTACAATGTCAAATCAAATACTGCATGGATCCTAAAACTTCATGTTACCTGTAGGCATTAGAAGATAGTAGATTTATTCGTTTTGATTGCAAATTTGAAGGGGTGAATTTTGTGAACATATCAAATTTAACACACACTTGTCAGTGGAAAACATTTAACTTGGACATATATTTCACAAATTTATCTCCACTACACAATGAACATCATGAAACGAATTCAGTTTTAGTGCAGCACCGCATTATTACGCAATGTGGCTCCACGCAGAGTTTGGGATAGAATATGACGACGGTCAGTCACTTCTCACACAGGCAACGAGCGTCTCTCGTGCGCTCTTCTAAAATATTCTTTTTCTTTTAACTATGAAATTGTAACACTCTTTTGGATATTCAGAGTGCTTTTTCTTTATTTCTAATTATTTTATGCATTTCTTTATGCATTATGTATGATATATTTAGATGCTCAGAAAAGTTTGTATTAAGTTTGCATCAACTTGTTTCTGGTCCTTGTTTGGTATATTTTAAGTGATCATACCAATATCAATACTTTTCTGTGCTCTTTTTACATTTTCTGTTCATTTTTTAAACCTAAATATTTGTTTTCAATGTTTACTATGTTTGGTTTATGTGGAAATTTTCTTGTATGTATCAAATATGAGTTATGGTATGCATCAGTTATTTTTAGCACTTTTTTGACTTTCAAAACAGACACATTATGGATTTCATATATTTTTCAAAAGACATTTTTATCAGATCTGTTAGATATGGGGCTGGGGATTTATATCAACAGCATAAACGCCTGCCTTGCAAGAGCATAATTCTATTGAATAAATATAGAAATGAAACATAGATTTAATTTTAATATATAGTCAGTTAACATGTAAAACCACAATGATATATGGGACTAGACACCAGGCATTTGTTGAACGAAGTCTTAATAAAATATAATCAAAGATAACTAAAATATAGAAATAGAAATAATTTTTTAAAAAGACACGCACAAACACACCCCACTCTTAGAGAAAGAAACCAAATGAAACTTAAATATATATGCAGAATGATAAAGACAACTCCTACATAAATATATAGAAATAAGCAGTGAGGGAAGTATGATGTGAAAAACCTGAAGAATGAAATCTCAAATTGTCAACAAAGGCAACACAGAAATTCCAAGAGTGTGTGTGGACTGCTATCAACAACCCATTCTTATTCACTAAGTCTATAACACTGCCAATTTTTGCAGATGTCATTTTCAAAATAAAATTACTAATGACATCTAAAACCCACACATACTGTGCAAATAAAGTAAGATCAATACAAAGAAAAATTGTAACAAGTCAAGGATTACATGAAGCCTTTCTCCACTATGATTAATTTAGACTGTCTAGGAAAAGACTTAATTATTGTTTAAAGGGCATAATTTATCTAGAATAGTTGTTTTTAAGTGTTTGGTTTCAGGACCTCTTAGAATATTATAAATTATCAAGGACACCACATAGTTTTTGTTTATGTTAGTTGTGGCCATTAATATTTACCATTTAGAAATTGAATCCAAAATATATCCTTCAAAAATTAATGTAAAATAGCAACAATAAATGAATGATGAATATGGCAACATAAGTAATATTTTTGTGGGGAAATGGATTTATGTTAAAAAAAAATGTGGGGGGAGAGTACTAGCCAGACTCGGTAGCCCAGGTCTATACTTCTAGCGCTTTGAGAGGCTGAAGCAAGAGTCATGGATTTGAACCTAGCATGTGCAACTTGGCAAGATTTTGTCTCAAAATAAAAAATCAAAAGGCTGGGATGTGTGTGTATTTCCTGGGTTCAATCCCCAGTCCTAAAAAAACTTAAAGAATGTCAATATATAATATTTTTGTCAGTACATTATTGTTTGTTTTAATACAAAACAGATTATTTATTCTCTTCCCTCATTAGGTCTGCTGTGATACTGCATACCATGCTGTCTTCAAAACTTCATTTACTAGTAAAGAAAATAAAGATAAAAGAATGAATACTTCATTAATGATGCCATGAAAATAGTTTTGACCTGGCTTCCTTGAAAGATTCTTAAAGATCACAAAAAAAAAGTTCTGAATTACATGTTGAGAAGCATTACGTTTTAATGCAAATTTTGATTATTTACTTTTTCCATACAAAAGTCATCTAAGGCCAGGCATATTGTTCAGTGGCAAAAGTGCCTTCCTGGCAAGTGCAAGACCCTGAGTTTAAATCTTGATACAAAAAAAAAAAAAAAATCACCCAAATGCTTATCACTCACCTCATTCCAACTGTAATATACTGAACAATCTTGTAAATATTATGCTTTATCTCAGAATTTTATATTAACTTTATTGAAAAGACTCATCCTTGGTGACAAGAATAAATACTATATTTTCAAATATTATTTATTATTATATGTAAAATGAAGAATATGGGACTTCCTCTTTATAAAAATGCAAATAGGAAATGTCTTAGCAGACAAAAACTAATTTATCCATGTCTTTATTTTAACTTTTTTTTTCTTAGTACCAGGGATTGAATTTACAACCTTGAACTTGCCAAGTAGGCACTTATGCCACTGAGCTATTTTTACTTTTTTACTTTTTAAGTATCATTTCAAGTAATGATTATAGTAAACAGTTTTTAAAATGTACACATGCTATTATTAACAATTATTAACTTTTATTGACAAGATGAACTGATGTGTGGAAATTTCTCTAAAACATTCATAAATTTTAACTTAACTAGTAACTTAAAATGGATATAGAAATATATCTCTTAATCTAACAGATAAAATTAAAATGATATCCTGTGTACATATGTAAGTTCAATTAATTTACCAAAATTCTGACATCAAATTGACATGATTTCTGTCACAAATAGAGCAAAAAATTCAAAATATAAATCTCTTTAGTATCTTTGTATATCAGATAAGCCGAATTACCTCTTTGCTGTATTTTTCATGCCTATTCATTTACTGATTTTCCTAAAATTGTATTTCCTTATATAAACTTATTTTTTGTTTGTTTGTTTGGTTGGTTGGTTGGTTGGGTGGCTTTTTTGGAGGGAATGTGATTTGATTTGTTTGTTTTGCTTTGTCTTTTTTTTTGCTCAACCAACAAATTCACTGTAGACCTTCTATAAGAGGAAGAAATCTGGTCACCTCATGTCTAGCATCTATACTAGGACAAAACATATTTGAAAGTTATAGAAATAGCTCTGCATTAATCATAGCACTTTACTCTTTATTGACAGAAATATCAATGTGAATGTAGACAAGGTCTCTTCCTAAATATAACATAGAATATAAGACCATTTCTAATCTAGAAATCCTTTTTCTTTGCAGCTTTAAAAACAAACACAAATTCAAGTGTAGATAACTGCTCCAGCACTGTGAGTAAATTCATTCTTTTAGGTTTCTCCTGCATCTGGCATATTCGGATCGTCCTCTTTTCAGTGTTCTCTGGAACATGCATCTCAACCCTAATTGGAAACCTGTGCATTATCTGTGCAGTGAGATTTTGGAATACCGACTACAAACACCAATGTACATCCTCCTGGCCAACTTTACCTTCCTGGAAATCTGTTACAGTAATTCCACTGTCCCCAACATGCTAGCCAACTTTCTCTCTGACAGCAAAGCCATCTCTTTCTCTGGCTGCTTCCTGCAGTTCTACTTATTCTTCTCCATGGGCACCACTGAGACTTTCTTCTTGTCTGTCATGGCCTTTGACAGGTACCTTGCCATCTGCAGGCCTCTGCACTACACCACCATCATGACCATTCAGACATGCT
>PVLA01014379.1:0-30858 GCA_004027455.1 Hydrochoerus hydrochaeris | reverse complement strand
TGCTTGACAATGTGATATTGTGAATTTGATTCCAAGTTTGAAAAAATTGCATGTACATGTGAATTTTCTTCTTCAAAAAGTTCCATTTGTGGGTTTTAGAGGTAACCCATTTGCAAGTTGTCCTTTACAGCATCATTTAACCTGCTGTTATTTAAATTCCTATCATTACATACAACTTTTATCACTATAAGTTACAGAAACTAATGTATTCAGCAGTTTATTCATTTATCCCAAGGCTCTGACATAAGACAGTAGTTTGCACATGCCTGGCAAGGGTGCTAACAATTATTTTCCTCATAGGCCTATGCTAAAATGTATGCTAAAATTTATCTATGTTAAACATTTTTCAAAGTTCTTATGATTTTTAAAAATCCTAAAATGACTTTGGAATTGTGAATATGTGTTTGTGAATTTTGGAATTCACCATCATAACAATGAAGCTCAATGTGGAGAATACAATTTGTCTGCAACCTCGTATTAAAACTCTCATTTAATTTAGTATAGTTCTCTGTCCCTGGCACTTCCCATCTGGCATAAAATATCCAACAATATCACCTGACTTTACCCAAAATCACAAGGGAATCCAGAATTATAAAAACTAATTATAGCAGGAGGACAGAATAAGAGCTGCATGCAGCCCTACCCTCAGTTAAGTCCCTGTGAGGTGGCAAGGATTTAGCATGGTACATTTTCCATAATATCCTTTTCTTTCTTAAGGGTTGAATGTTATTCTTTTGTGGCTTACTAATTTTTCCAATGTAATGTACTACAATTGACATGCCTGATGCTTAGATTTCTACTGTCACACTTTGTGAGTTTGAAGACAGCTAGATTATTAGGAAAAACACATCTGGATATGGCTTCATATGGCATTAATGCTTGAGCTATGAGAATAAAACTGGTGCATGGCCACTTCTTCTTAGGCTCTGTCTCTGCTAAAGAATCTCCACTGGAAGGTTGAGGACTTGATTCTGACAGCATGAGCAAACCTGAGGCCAATATTCTTAGGCTATGGCAAACATTTGTGTTCATGCACAGAAAAAAAAGAGACTTTTCCCCTTATTTTTTTATCTAGATCATATTGTTTGTTGTCAAGGAAATACAAAGTGAGTTGTTTGCCATGTGCTATAAACCGGTTATCCACAAAGAAGAGCAGAGCTTTAAAATTGGAGATTTATGCTGGGAGATTCATGCTCATCATGAGACACAACACAAATATTCATCACAAAACACTCATCTCTATTAGCTAAGAATTCCCTTCACTGATATTCTTCATATGTAGTAATTATTTTCTGATTCTCTTAAATCTTTTCAGGAGAGAAAGAAATCATTTTACCAAAAATGCCTATAGAAACCAGAATCACTTCCTCAGACAAAAAAAATTCACAAAATTATCTGTATATGAGATACAATCTTTCCAATATTCTGCAGCTTGTCATAATCAAGAGTACTATATCATCCTCATGAATTTTAACCAATAATTTATATCATGAATAATCAAATATGCCCAAATCTTATTTTTAAAAGGGAAAATTAATCACAAATTTTCCAATGTGAATTGTTCATATTTCCTGTGCACTGTCTCCTTTCCAATTCTACTTCAGTGTAGAACCCAGGTGCTCTATCCCTAGTGATTTTCATGCTCTATTCACCTTTCTGAACTCTTTCTGTATGCTTACACAACTATGCATGTAGCCCATACTCTAATAAGTCCTAGGTATCATAGAAGCTTGTCCCCCTTTAACAAGGTAGAACTGCTAAAAGTTCAAATCCTTCTGAGGCTGAATCATATCACTCAACTGAAATTATAAACCTGAAGCTGTTTTACAGTGATAACATTAAAAGATATATTAGAGAAATACATGTTATGTCCAATGCTAAACCCAATGGCTAACCACTCAGCTCAGTTTTCATTTTCCTTTTATCCTCTTGTCTGGGGGATACATGTCAAACACTATGACCAAGTTGGGCTACGTCAGTACAATAATAATTCAAAAAAAAAGTCCAGGGAAAAAAAGACTCAAAATACCCACTGTAGCCTTTACATTTCCAAAAGGGGTTGCACAGCTCTCCTGATAGAGCTGCCAAGGAGAAACAGGTGAATTCAACTCTCCAAACTGGAAACAACTGGGTAAGGATCATGTTCTAAAGGGGACAATATGATGACTGCCAGGAATGACACATAAGTGATATTTGAGTTTCAAAAGGAAAATGACTTTTTCAACTTAAAAGGAACAGACAACAAATTAATCAAATATGCACAAAAACAAATCTGATATTGCAAACACTATCACTAAGCAATAGATCTTTTCAACCTGCTGAATACCGATGCCTTGATCTATACTTCAGATATAAGAGAAAGACACATTTTTAATACAACATTAAACATCACATGTACCTTACTGAATGCAGAACACTGAATCACTGGTTGTTCGCCCACAGTGTCCTTTTTCTGAGACCAGAAATTCATCTCTGTATCCCCTGACATGAGCATATAAACTTTGCATTTTGCCATGTATCACTAGTAGTAACTAGGCATCAACTTAAAAATTTAATGTATTTTAAGCTGCAAACATTTTTCTTTTCATATCTAAGAGCCCCATGGACTTTAGAAAAGATAATTTGCTGTGGACATACACCCTCAATGTGCATCTTACATTGAAAAGCTTTTGCTTATTTACCCAGGGTGGCTTTGGTTTTTAAACACTTCTAACTCTCCCAAGTGGCTGGCATTAAATTTGTGCACCACCATGACCCAGTGTCGTTTACTTTACCCCAACACTGAAACCTTGGTGAAATTCAGTAACATAACAATGAAAAAAACTGATGCAGGCATGGTAGTGCATGCCTGAAACCCTGGAACTAAAAGGATGATGCGTGAGACTCTGAGAGCTAAGGATAGTGTGAACTACAGAAGGAGACACACTGCCCTACAAAAAAGCATAGGCACAGCACTGTAATCAACAAGGTAGAATGTGTCTGTCATCTTATTACAGGCAGGTGATCTAGTTAGGAATATTTCAGACAGTCAGACTGCGCTAGGGCCTTGAAGGACTTAGCACAGAGGGCCAGATATCTGGTGACTTTGGAGGAAACATACACCTCAATCAGTGGGCCACACCTTAAGATAGAAACCAAAAGAAATAAAGGCCACATTTCTAAGTATAATCCTTAGGATTACGTATGGATAAACTTGAGAAGACTGGAGTCACCATTCCAACCCCCTACAGAAAGAGTCACTGATCCCTATAGAATGCTTGCTTGCTACATGACTGGCTTCACCATTTGTCCTTTATTTAGTCAATTTTACCTGAACAATTAAAATTATTGGTTGGCCATAGCTCTTTCCCACCTCATGGCTGCCTGCCTTGTAAGCTCTCATTTTTTCCCTCTTTACATTTGCCTCACCTCATGGCTTTACTCTATAAAAATTCCTAGAAAATACAGTCTTTAGCAATCCACTTGGAACCCCTTTTGTCTCTCTCTCAAACAGAATCCTTCTTTCTCTCAATAAATACTTCTGCTCTTAACCTCCATTGCTCATTAAAACTCATTCTTAAATTGAAGAGTATATGAACTTGTACTGGACATATAGTATGTTGAGAGGTTCATTCCTCTATATCAAACTCAATGTTCAAAGTGCTGGCAAACTCTCAACACTTTTTTCCACATTGGGCAAACTTGTAAGACCTCATCTCAAAATTCATCAAAAATTTTTTTTAATTTGTGAGGATGTAGGTATGAGACAAATTTCTGACATCAGTCACTGAACAATAAGAAGCATCATATATGCCTTGAAATCTTTGGTGTCCAACAGGAAACCCTTCCCATGCTACTTTACTTGTTATTTCCAACATAATTTCAAACCTTCAATGCTAGTGTTGTAATTTCCTACATTACCACAGAGATGATTAAGTCACTGATCAGTAAACACAGAAGTATTTATCCATGACAAAGATTCTCTCCTTTCTATGGGCCTGTGACCCTTTTGCTACAAGGAGACCTAGGAAGCTGACTTTCCTTCAGTACTGTCACAATAGGTCAAACTCACCTTAGAAGTCCATTTCTGTTTGAGTTGCTGATTGTGTATCCCTCAACAGCCCTTGCTCTCCCATTTCCTTTCAATCACCTTGGCTCTTCTCGCTCAAAAAGACCTTTTGTGCTTATTCATTACTACTCAGGCCCATCCTGACTATGTTTATTTATCCCTACTTCAGTAGAAAGTCCATCTCAGTGTTGCAATTTTTTTTGTTTTTTGAGACACGGTCTCACAATGCAGTTAAGGATGCCATTGAGCTCATTTCATAGCACAGTCTTGCCTTAAACTTGCAAGAATCCTCCAGTATCAGCCTCCAGAGTGCTGGAGTTAAGGGCATGTGCTGCCACCATTCCTCACTCAGTGTTTCAAATTTCAAGTGAAAGTCTAAGCACAGCCCAAAGCCTACAGCCATTCTTTCAGAGGTGACACATTTCCCTTTCTATTCTCATAATTATCACAGCTCTACATTCCTGTAGACATCAGTTTGATGTGTTTCTCAGTGTGGGATTAACAGGTAGCACTATGTATGTGAAGTTGTTCTCTGCAGGAAATTTCCCCTGAGGAGCTAATGCATCATCATCCCCCTAATACTTCACAGCATTCTAAACTGTATGAAAAGCCTTGCTTCAGTAGTTCAGTTGTAAAAAAGTGTTGGTTTACTTAGCTTATACATTAGGCACAAACTAAGGAAACAGTCTGAGGTAAAGTTGCAAAATTAGTGGCTTTGATAAGAATTAAAATGAGAATAGACAATGACCTAGGGCTTTGAACCAGCAGGGAATTTTCACCCCCACAATAAAATGCAGATTCTATCCTACTATGGTGACTTGCAGCTGCTAATTTCTAAACTCCTGAGATAACAGCAATGTAAATAGAAATGGCCAGTTTATCTCTAAACCCCATTTCCTGTAGACCCAACAGGCTGAAAAATTTGTTAGAGAACCAGGCTCAAAATGGTTGCTTTTGCTGGGTGCAGTGACTCAGAACAGTAATCTCCTCACACTAGAGGAAGATGGAGGAAGATGGCCCAGAGTTCAAGGCCAGGACAGACTACAAAGATACACTTTGTATCCAAACAAACAAAAAAAAGTAAGATAGATAGATAGATAGATAGATAGATAGATAGATAGATAGGGGCCTGTTTTAAATCCAGCAAGCCACGTTTAACCGGCCCTCTGACTACCCATTTGGGAAGAATTCCAGAAATCAAGAAGCTCTTCTCATTTCTTATTTTGGTTCCAGAACTTGTCACTCGGTTTCATGATATTACAAGTTCTGTTTAAGCCATAACATCATTGCCAGTGGAGGTCTCACATGAGGAGTTCAAATGATAGGGTTTTCTCATTTTGAAGACAGAACCCAGGTTTGCTCCCAAACTACTGCACACCTCAAATACAGCTGTGCCTCAGGCTGCTCAAAAAGTCTTTCTAGGCTTACAATGGTTCTGCCACTTTCCTTCAAAAACTCCCACAATTCCATCCCATTCCCAGCTCCAGTACCATCAAGTTACAATTATGATGCTTGAATGTGTCAGAGAATCATTTTCAGCCATCAGTAAGAGGTCATACAAATTAGAGTTGCACTCAGCTTTCAGGCTCTTAGCACTGAATTCACAATGAGTACTTCTACACCAGGGCCAGGAAGAGCCCTCCTCCCATGGCCCACCTGATTGGGTGTGCAGCCAGCCTCACCTTTATCAATGATTGGCTCCTGGGCCTGTCTCTCTTTTGTTATGTCTCCCTCACTTGCCAGGATTCATTCTTCCCTTTAAGGGCTTAACTTCTGGGTTTTCAAATCTTTCCTTCATTTCCAAAAGTGCTCAGTACCCTCTCCTGAACCTGGGTCTTAAATATTCACAGGTCAATGTCTTTTGGAAGAACCAATCCCTTGAGGACAGAAAAAATTATTTGGCCAGGTCAGACCAGGACAAACTGGAATGGGTTGGGGCTTCAGTCAGGAATGAGGCCATAGCTTTATTGTCCAGATTTTCACAGGGTCTCTTTGGGTCTGCTGATTTTCATTGAACTAATTAGTATGCATCTACCAAGAGAACTCCATTGCAGCATGAATGAAGAAGCTACACACAAACAGCAATAGGTTTCTGGGAAGGGAAATCAAACAGTCCAACTGCTTCAGAAAAGCTACATTCTGTATCCAGTGTCATAAAGTATACCTAAATTTTGAAGATAAAACTAGCCAAGGGCGAGGTTCACAATGATTGCTGAAATAGAGTACCGACTTGATCCACCAGATCACTTCCTGGTGTTGATTGTGGGATACAAACACACTTTCGAATGTAAGTGAAAATATTTTTGGCTTCTATTTATATAATCCACTCTAGGATCATTACATTAGCGCATTATCCTGTTGCCTACTTGTTGACTTGACTTCATATCTAAGGTTGCTTTATCCAACTCTTAAATTTTGGATCTAAAATAAATACAGCATGAAAAAAATCTAATGAAGCTGAAGTAGAAGTTTGGAGGCAGGAAATTGTACCTGAGTTGGGATCTCAGTGCCTGGAACAAGTTCCAGAGAAAGAACTTTTTGCCTCTTTAATCAATGCAACCAGAAACAAAGGCCCTCCCTTATGTGGCCAATACTGTCTCACAGGTAGCTTTCTGACTCATTTCTTGTCTTTCTTTTAAGTGAAGTGTTTTCATTTTCCATTGCAATCTTGCTATCTCTATGTCCTTATTTTTATGAATGTTTTGTTGGCTCATTTACTAGAGGGGAGTCATAGGGTACACACCCCCACCTATGACTAGGTATGGTAGAAAATCATTTCTCTTCTTCTTTACAAATTCTACTTATTGAGCAACCAAAGTTTTTTCTTTTCTTTTTAAATTTCTAGTAAAATAAAAATATGTCTCCTAAGTTCCTGCTTTTGTTCACACCTACATTCTTTGTCATTGTGAGTCCCAGAACTCACTGTCTACCAAATTAACCAGTTCAGTAAATATCTCTGGAATGATTACTGGTTGGCTATTGATAATTGTCTTGCTCTCTACCTAATAACAGTGCCTCTTGAATAAGAGATTTTCTTATAAGTGTGCTGATGGAGTTTTTATTTACCAATCATATATCTAACCAGATTTAATATGATGGCTGCTTCTGACATCAAGTTCATAAATTTCTATTTCTAAGCATCAAGGTTCTGACTTATTCACTCCGAATTCACTCCTTATAAAAGTTTGGTAAAATGGCATTAACAGGTTCCATATGAAATTCCTGCAGATTAATGGGCACATGGTCTCTGTGACAACCTCCAGAGTGCAGAGGCACTTTATTAGTCTTAGAATTAAATAAATATGGTTATTAATGCATTTTGGATTCCTAACTGTTTCTGTACTTACCAAAAGAGATTTTAACTAAATTTTTGCAATTCTGCATTTGTGTTAGTGAACTTTCTATCACTGTGATAAGGTATCTGAAAAATTCAGATATAAGAAATGGAATTTGTAGTAAAGTGTTGCCAAAGGAAAAACAGGTTATTTGTGGATAAATATCCTATATTTCTACAAATTGCCAGTAGCAGAGCCTCCTATAGAACAAAGATAAGTAAATGATCACTGTCTTTACAAGCTTCTAATTTTAGATCATGCAAGGATCCAGGTCCTGGAGGAACATGTCCCTTTTTTGGAAACATGTCCCTTTTTTCTTGATTGAGGTGCAGGGCAGGTCCCTTGTTAAGTTCCCTTTTGCTCTCTTCACTGCAGGTAGGGATTTGTATTGATTTTATGCATGTCCTAGCATATCTCCTACACACTTGAAAAAGTTGACTCCGTATCAGCACCTATGCCCACTGATCCTGGTGAGGTGGTTTCAGAGTCACCAATTGAACACAGCAGTTTCCTGGTGAGAATTCATTTCCATGAATGAGACCCACATTCTACAGGACACATTCTCACCATGAAGGATGTAGTGCTGGCCTGTTGGGCTCCAAATACTGTTCTTTTCCATTCAAGACCTCAGAAACCAGACATGGACACAAATATCCTTGAGTTTGTCAACTGTGTGAACATTTGTTTGAAGGAATATGTCTGTCAGGTGTGTGATTCTATGTCTGTGACTCTACCTGCATCCCATGGCACATCTGGATGTCCCAATACCCATATGAGATCAAGCCTGCATTGATAACTAAGGGGAGGCAGAGAAATGAGCTTGAAGTATGGGGACTCTGAGCACTTGAGGGAAGGTGGTGGAGGAAGAGGCTGATCAAGACTTTCCTGTCCTCTTCTCTGTCACCTCTGCAGCTTCACTGAGTTCTCACAGATGACTATGGTGCCTGAAACTCCCTTAGCCCTAATCCTATCTCATCACACTCTGTACCTCAAACTGTGGGATTCTCTGTTCACTAAGATTGACTATCATGTGACACTCAGAAGTCTTAGGATTGGATCATTATCACATGACAACTGCTTCTTCCTGTGACACAGCCCATTTGCTTTCATTTTTTTTTCACCTATAAACAATTTTAACTCCTCAAGATTATATTTGAAGGTTGAATGCTTGTTCTGTACTTGGAATACTTTATTTCCATATGGGATCCATTTCTGGAAATGTGCTCTCTGAGAACCTTCCATCTGGATCTTTCTTCTCAATGATCAGTCCTCTCTTTCCCCTATCAGGGCCCTGCATGATATTTACTAATATTCTGCTTGAGATTCTGAGAGCTTCTGGAGGTAACATGTGGTCTGTGTAGTGCCTTGGAGCATGATGGTCCTCTTTATGGTCCTCTCATTTCCTCCAGTCATCCATATCTCCCCATCAGTGCTTTCTCCACTGGGGGATGAGGAACCTGCTGTACCAGGTGGCAGGGCTCCCCTGGGGTTCTTGATATCCTGTATCTCCATGTTAAAGTGTTATCATTCTGACATAAAT
The DNA here is from genome assembly GCA_004027455.1 of Hydrochoerus hydrochaeris. Taxonomy (NCBI): domain Eukaryota; kingdom Metazoa; phylum Chordata; class Mammalia; order Rodentia; family Hydrochaeridae; genus Hydrochoerus; species Hydrochoerus hydrochaeris. Next base: position 21,935 of record PVLA01014379.1, on the reverse strand, counting down.
TTATTTTTTTCATTGGTGAAGGAAAAGAGATTGATAATTATGTTATCCAGATTTTTGTAGATTTGAATATGTGAGTAATAATTTTCTATTCATTTACAGGTTGGGGCAAAAGGTAGGAACAACTTCAGTGGCAAAATTTAAACTCTTATTTGAATCAGAGTTCTAAGATAAATAATTGAAATGACATTTTCTCTTCCATGACTGAACACACAATGACAGAGAAAGAAGCAGAAGGAAATTCATGAAAAGTTTTAGACCTTTCAGGTATCTGTTGTTAGCTGGAATTGAGAAGATCTATTAGAAGGCATCTGGTTAAACCTCAGGAGATGATGTGTTCTGGAAGATGCCTTTGTTTTGGCTTGGAAATAACAGGTAAACCTGGGACATCACTTCAGGAATGATAAATCTCAGCCATTAACCACAGGACACATCAGTGATGCTGGTCAAGCTCAAGTGAAAAGCAGAGAGAGTATGTTGAGGTGCATCTGACTTCCCAGTATGAGTGTGGCCATGAGGTCCATGGTCACATCTGAAGCACTGTCCCTTGTGTGTGGGAATCTTATCTCAGCTCTGTCTTCAGGAGAAAAGCAACTGTGAGAGATGGGTTGCCAAGCTTTTGTTCTACTCATTACGAACTTGGTTGAAAGAAGACCATAATCTAATGATTGTCACTAGCTATACAGGTATGTTTCAATATTTTAGGAAATGTTAGATACATATGAGTGTAAATACAGAATTAATTGAGGCAACCTGAAATGAGATAAAGAAAAGGCATGAAGGAAGAACTATGAGAATCTTTAAGAAGTAGTGAATATAGTGATATTGAAGTATTTAACATTATATATGAGAGAGACAGACAGAGAGAGAACAAAAAAGACAGAGAAAGAATTGCTACACTGTATTATGCTGTATTTATGAATCCCTAATTTCTAAAGTCTGAAAGGAAAATGCAGGCAAAAGTCCTGATCAACTCACTGTCACAGAAGGAGAACACTGAAGCCCCTGGACACTCCCATGAGTCCAGACAGGCTTCCCTCTTCCTTTCTTTATGAGCTCCCTGAGAGCTGCTGAGGGTGAAACTGGGGACCAGGCCTTCTGAGAGAGCTGAGAAGAGAAGTCTGTGAGTTCTCAGAACTTAGAAATAGGATCAATTTACTAAAATGAAGTCCTTATTCCAGAATGAGACAATCCCTTGTGATTCACAAAAAAAATTTAGGGCATTCATTTTTTATGATGACTAATTACCATATGAAAGAAAGCCATTGTATGGATGGGTAAAGAAATGCTGATAGGTTGGTGAGGAGAAATTTGTTTTTCAGCACACTGAAAGCGATTTCCATAGGAAACAATAGTAGCAAAATATGAGCAGTGATTCCTGTCAATGCCTACATGACACACTTAGAGGGATTTAGAGACAGAGCAGGAAAATGCATGGGTAGTAAGTGTCATGCTAGGTTCTGTAAGGACATCCTTAACACAACTACATTTGTACTTAAACCTGGTTTTTTAGTTTAATGGTAAAAAACCCTGCTAGTTAAAAGCACCCCAGGTTTATGTCTCAGTTCACACTGAGGTCCTCTCACTGTGTCTTGCACAATAAAATATGATCATGTCCTTGGAAGTCATGGAGATCAGTTGCAGGGAAAGATGTTTCTTTTTTGTGTTAGCAGTGGCAAAGCAGCCTTGGAAAGCCAGGTTGTATTTTGTACTATAGAACCCATTGACTATAGAGCTTTCCCAGGAGACTGGCTAATCCAACTCCAGTAGTAACTGGAGACAGAGCTCCTGGTGACAATTCAGGTAAGGGACAGGGTCTCTCCAGCTTCAACAGACTTGATCCTTACTCCCAAAGTGTCAAATCAGACAGCACACCTGAGGATAAGGGGAGTCATGAAGAATCTTCCATTTCCACACCCAGAACCCTTAATTATCTAGAGACAACAGGACTCTCACCCTGGGGAGTAGCTATTAGACACAGAATTTTCCATGTTATTTTCATGTTGCCTGCATAATAAAGACCTCCCTAATTGCCCAGCTGGTGACAGGAGTTAATTCTGCTAGCCCCTAGGCTAATTTTCATGTAGGTGTTGAAGAGAAACATATACTAGGTTGAGCCAGGGTGACCTGTCACTGGTGTCCAAGATCTGGCATTATCATGTATGAGGCTGCCCACCCTGGCACTGACAATGTGAGATTTATCACTGCCTAAGCTGTAGTGTGTTCTGTGGCTTTGCATGGGTGGTTGATGCAGTTGATGGGTATGGAAAGGAAATTTGGTTGGTTTCCCACTTGCCTTGTATTGTTGCAGAAAATCCAATTTCCAATCAAGTAGAAGAGTCTGCATGGAGGAAATAAGCAGTCAACTTTAGTGATCTCATCACCAGTGGCCTGCGGGACTAAATCACCAATGAGGATCCAGCTTTCAATTCAGTTTAAATAGTATGCAAGCAAGCAAGAATACAAGGCAGATGACAGGTTATTACACAATTGGCAGCCTGAGTCGAATTAAGTCATCTATTGTCAGACAAGTTAACTCTAAATAGATTTACTTAAAACATCCATTTAATGCAATGCAGGAACATCCTGAGGACAAGGAGAAGGCACTGAGTGGAGCAAGCAAAGTTAAAAGTATCTTTGTATCACTTTGTTCCAACCAATGTCATTGAAACAAGTTGGAAGCAAAATATTTGTTCTTTGAATTAAGGGAATCACAAGCTAGGAATAGTCAGATTAATGATTGCACTATCAGAAGAAAAGCAGCTGGGCAGTCAAGGCTGACTGAATTTAGCAGAGTGCTTACATGACAAGCAGCAGGAAGAGAGGCAGAGTTCACTTTTGATTTTTCATTTGCTATCATGTCTGTAAGTTTCCTACACTGACTTTGTATTTACTACTTTATAACCATGCCTTGCATTGTGAGACACTCAGGCCATGACTGCAATTGCAAAGTATAGAGAACACTTCATGCAGGTGCTTTATTGGTGGAGGTGCGCAGTGTACTTTTCCCATCTGTCTGGGGCTGTAATGGTCTTTCTCCATCAGATATGGGACATTCAGAATTCACAGTGATTTCCTCTCCAGCATGTCCATCATTCTATGTTTATCATGTGTGCTCAACATCATTTGCTTAGCTCCAAATTCCTTTTAGTGGAATTTTTTTAGAATTGTGGATGATTTTGTTTAACTGTGATAATGTCTTATTACTTATAAGTTCTGTGCTTATGCTAGTTTTTAGATTGAATAGTTTTGTTATCCTGCTAAAACCACATTGAATGATTCACTTTGAAGTTTTTGGCTTCTTCCCCATCAATGCCACATGGGATGAGTTTTGGGAGAGTTGGGAATTCTGGAAATAATTCTGTTTGATTTCCTTCTTGTGTTTCTATTTGTATTTGTTTGTTTGTTTTGGGTAGAGAGTAGTTAGTTTATTGCAGTGGACTATTTATTGTAGAGATGTCATTGGTTAATTTCTATTTTTCAGTGATTTTCCCTGGATGTGGTTAAGCAGCAGCCTTTGTCTCTGTCCCAGGATTCAGCCACCTCTGTTTAATTGATATGTGAGGTTGTAGCATGCTCGGCCTCATACACAGTTCTCCTGGAGTGGGCACAAAGTATTATTAATGATGTCAAGTTAATGTAGATATTTGCATGTCAAAGAAAGTCAATTCATAGCAATAGTTATGTTACTTTGGTGCAGCAATTAAATCAGTATCCATTATGTCATTAAATGTAAAATGAATATCAACCATAAGGACCAATAATGTACTACACTTATCTATAGAAAAGAGATCTATGTTTATGGTTTGAACACTAAGAGAAACAAAATATTCACTTGCTGTGAACCAAAAGTAAATATCTACTAAATGGAACACATTTACCTCTATAAAATTAGAACATTATTCAGGGGCAATACTGTAATGCACACTAGTTATGTAAAGATTCATAAATTTCAATAGCTATACTAGCCAAGGTGGATGTATGAGAAAGCAGAGAATGGAAAAACAATTTAAAAAATTACTAGGCAATAAATGAGAGAGTTAACTGTGAGCCAGGGAGTCTATCTGGGGAGTGAAAAAAGTTAATAATGAAACAGGGAATGTAATCTTAAAAAGTTATGAGACAAAAATATTAGAAAGAAAAATTTTAAAAGGCAAGAGAGAAACAAAAAGGAGAGAAGAAAATACCCAAACAAAAAGTTAAAACCTCCAAAAATGCAAGAGAGAAAAAAACCAACAAAATAAGGAAACAAAGTTGAATCAAAGGAAAAGCTCATGTGTTATGGAATGTGTGCTTTCTTTCCATGATCTGCAGTCCTGGGGTCCAGCCAGTCCTGCTTCCCTATGTCGACTTTCAGGATCTGTGCATCTTTGCAGAGCCCTCCTTGCACTGCAGTCCCCTGGGTCATTTCCTCCCACACCACAGCTAGCCTTCAGTCCAAGGTGTGCTCTTTTTCTCACTGGTAGAAGAAAATCAGAAGCAGCCTCTGTACTCTGCAGAACCCAGGCTACAAGTAGGGGGTTCCAGTGGGCTCCAACTCCACAGTGATGGGCCTGCTCCCGCTCCTCTCTCCCTTGGTATTGTCCTCTTCGAAGTTCAGGTCAGTGGGCTCCAATCTGACTCCTCTGTCTTGAGCTGTGCTTCCCTCTGGGTGCACTGTGGCTTCTCTGGCACAGGCCACTCTCCTGTGCAGGGTGCGAACTCTAGTCTGGCATGTGCCACTTTTCTAAGGGGGTGTGGGGTGCCGCTTCTATCTGTATGCTTTCCCACCTGTGGGTGACACCTCATGCCCTCTCCTGTCTCACAAGGGGAAGGATGTAACTTTTCTGCTCTGGCACTGATCTCCCCCATGGTGCAAGTTTCCACTCTAGGGCTATTCCACTAGCCTACATGTCTTTTAATCAGTTTATTGCTTTAGCAAACCTTGTCAGTTTCTGCCCATCAGAAAACTTCTTTCACTGACTGACATGGTTTGAGCTGTTACCCACATTTCACCTCCTGGACATTTAGACCTCAAATTTTAGTATTTGGAAATGTAAATATGGACAGGTGATGGGGTCCTGAGAACAAGATCATGGCTTGATTCACCCTCTCATGGAACAGTGGCTAGTAGGTTGTTGGGGACGGGGTTCATTATAAGTGGTGTTATTTTCCTGGCCACTTAGTGTCTCACACATGATGCCACTGCTTTGTGTAGACCCAGTGTGAAGAGCTCTGCTTAAACCAGCTGAGGGTTGTGTGGAGCTCTTGGGCAACTATGAAAACAATGACAATAAACCCAGATCCTGCATAATACACTCACTCTGCTCCATCCATTCTGCTGCAGCCACAGAAAATGGACTCAGATACCTACCAAGTGCCATGAGTTGGAGATGTTCTCCCCATAAAATTGCAAAGTAGGTGACCCATTCTCTCACTGAACTGCTTACCATGGACAAAATAATATGGAATACAAAATTATTATCAACTATCATTTCTCCAAAATTACAGCTACTTCTCTAGTGAGTTTTGGACTAAGCCAAGATATTAGTGAGCTGGACCAGTGTGTCACAGGAAAGAGATTTTAGAGACACCTTGTAAGGAGGGTATCAAATTGTTAGGTGAAAATATACACTCTTTGCCACATTAAGGTAATTTTCTCTCTGTATGGAATGACTTTTCTGGTAATGTTTCCAATACTGTTTTAGATTCTGTGTATAATAAATTAATTATAATTATTTCAAATATTTCTGAATGTCAGTATGATTATCATATAGCTGTTTTATGCACATCAAGAATTTGTCTTCATACTCTTGCTCATTTTATGTCACTAGTGCTCTACTTACACATTATCTCTTCCTTGCCATTTTCCCCCTTCTAAATGTTACAATTAATTCTTTTCCATCACCATGAATCTTCATAGGAAGTGTCCTGCTTACTTGATGACACAAACTGAAGCACTGGGTGAATTGCTCCACGTAATTCCACCAGAAATGGCCCTGCAGTGAGCCAGACAGAGACACAAATGTGATTAAGAATATTTCAATTCAGACTAAAATCTCAGAAAAAAATACAATTTGGAAGTGCATTTCTCACACAAGATAGGAAGAGCAATGTGGCTCTAGGACTGTAATGAGGTTTCCACCTCAAAGAGGATCTGTGTAGAAAGTAAATTGAGTTCTTAGAAGACAAGTGAAATTGTGTTTATTGTACACAACATGCTGTTTTGAAGTGTATATGCACAGTGGAATGCCATGACTAAACCAGTTAACACACACATTATGTTCTTAAAACTGTAGAGAACTGTAAGATTTTTCAGACATAAAACCAAGGAAATAGAATACTGAGGAAGTGCAGGCTAGGACATAATTGAAAACCAAACTCTGACCTCCTCTGCTAACAAAGGAGCATCGGTTCCAAACTAAGATGTTACTAGTGAGTGATGCCATGAGAAGATGGGGACCCTAGGGGCAAGAAGGAAGACATAATCCAAGTTATGCCTGTGTCTGAGTGTGACTGCACCTCTAATGACATCTTGATATTAACAAACCACATCAAAAGAAAGGAAAGAACATTATACTAAGTTTGAAGACCAAACAACACCAGGTAAATATCTACAGGCTTCCTACAAAGTGTTTCTGAATTTTCTAATATTATAAAATAGATTAAAAAATAAAACCCTAAAAATGAATGAACAAATGAATAATCAACTTTATTAAAGAATAATTTTCTGAAATTTCAAAAGTCAAACAACAGTATATAACTTTATGTACTGAAATAAGAAAAATCTCAGGGAAGGAATCACACCACACTTAAAATATAGGGTGGAATAAACAATATTTTTTCCAAAGGAGGATGGGAAAGGAATACACCATATTTAATGCAATGTAACCATTATTCTATGTTTAAAAAATATAAACAATATCAAATATTCAAAAACAACAGGGGATTCATATGCATGGAGTTTGCTGCTGCTGAGTTTAAGCAATGTTCTTATTGTGCAGAGTGTTGGGTTGTGCCTGGGAAGAAACAGGGTGAGAAGCAACATGGGCCAGTTGAGAAACTCCTGGAAGTGGCAAAGGTGTGTACATGGGGCTTTGTGCAGCACTGATTGCATTTCCAACTGAAGGTGCAGTGTGAAGTGTTCTGTGGAGGAGTCCAGAGTAAAGGAGGCCCAAGGTGCAGGGAAATTCATTTTTCAGCACAGCAAAAATGGGCTTCTTAGGAATCAAGTGTAAAAAAATGTGAGAAGTGGTTCTGGAAAATACCTAAGTGACAAATTTGAGAGAATGTGGATGACAAACCAGGAATGGCTTGAAGAGTAGTGAGTGTCACCCTTGTCTCTGATGGTTAGTGGGATATACCTAATGATCTACAATCTTGTATTTGTCCTTGGTGTTGAGCTGTGAGTGCGGTGGACATGGGTCCTCCTGCAGGCCACACATGAAAAACTGCAGGAGGGTTTATGCTGGCCTCTCACTGCTCTCACCTCACTGTGTCTTGCACAGTAATAAATGGCCCTGTCGTTGGAGGTCACGGAGTTCAGCTGTTGGGAGAACTTCCTGTTGGCTGTGTCAGCTGTGATGGGGATGTGGCCCTGGAAGACTGGGTTGTAGTCTCTGCTCCCTGTCCAGTACCACATCCACTGTAGAGCTTTCCCAGGAGGCTGGAAGATCCAACTCCAAGCATAGCTACTGTTTATGGAATCACTGGTGACACTGCAGGTGAGGATCAGGTGCTCCTTGGCTTCACCAGCCTAGGTCCTGAGTCTCGAAGTGTCAGATCAGACAATACACCTGAGGACAAGGGGAGGCATGGTGAGTCCTTCCCTTGCATATCCTGACCCTCACAAACAATTGGACATCTCAGAACTCTCACCCAGGGGAGCTGCCATTAGATAGAGAAGAGTCCACAGCATCTCCATGTATTGCCTGCAGGATGGAGACCTCCACTCCCAACCTGCTGGTGACTGAGATTACTTCTGCCAGCACCTAGGGTGATGTGCATGTGTTACACAGGGGCTGTATTAGGGTCTGAGCCAGGACAACAAGGGACCCTCACACCTGAAACTGGGTGGTGAGCAGCTGAACATGGCACTGCTGGTGTGGGATTTAGCCCTGGCAGATCTGTTCTCTGTTTTGGGGCTTTACAAGGAGTGGTGCTGTATATGACAATCATGTAAAGAACATATTGAGAGTTTGTGTTTGCCTTCTATCACCCCAGAGTTCTGTGGCTTTCATGTTTATTTCTGGAGAGACCCTTTAGGAAGGTAGTATTCTTGCTAGTCCTTTGGTCTCTATCTTGTCCGACTTGCATGGAACTGTGTCATCCATATTAGTCATAATTCATATGGATATCTTCTCCAGGGTTTCTATGTACACAAATGAATACTGTGCTGGCTCTGATACAAGACAATAACCTTGTGCATGCCAACATCTTAAAATGATCCTGTGCACAGAGAGTTCATATCTCAGAAAAGTGTGCTCAAATCTTAGGGCAGGTGACAGCCAGTGACAGCAATGCAGAGGGTGTGGCTGATGTATTTGGACAAAAGGTCGCTGGTGTGATTGAGGCCTGAGAGCTGAGGCCCATAGGAAGGAAGGAGGGCAGCCTTGATCTCCATGCAGCACAGAGAGTGTACTGCAGACAGCACAGAGAGGAGCATTCAGTCAAAACTGATTCTATTCAAATTGTTCAGTGCATAAATTAGAAGTGAATTCTCACAAGTGCATCTGCAAAACAAGAAGGTCACTCCCACGATGGTGGCCCCAGGTAAAACCCTCACAACACATTGATTTTGTCCTCTGGCTCTTTGTGATGTGTTCCAAAATATGGACACTCTGCTACAGTCAGGACTTGTGACAGAAGTCTTCACCCTAACTCTAGAGTGTAAGAGAAGAGCAGGGAAATGATTTGAAATGAAAAAAGTCACTCAGGGATCAGAGGATTCTGGAATGACTGGTGTGGGATTATATTCAGACAGTAAGAGTGATCTCAATTCCTCAAATGGAAGCACAATGTCAAGAGAAGGGAGATGGATAGAAGAACAAATGCACATTTTTCAAATTTATAAAAGCCAAAAATTTGAGCACAAGAAACTGAATATTTCAGAGTGTACAATGGACCTATTTTAAAAACAAACAAAAATTATTGTAAGGAATATTCTGGCTTGTGCTTGCATCACATTTCTTTATCCATTCATACACTGAATAACATCTATTTTTGCAGTATGGAGCAGTTATGAATGAAGCAAAAATAAATAATTCCATGCCAATGTTTTTCTAATTCACTTTATATTTCATTTTTTCCTGTTTTAATTTATTTAACATCATGGAATTTTTCCAAACTTTTTTGTACCTTGACATAGCTAACACCAACTTGTGCCCTGTGTATGATCCAGAATAGTGAAAAAATATTTAGAGTTAAAGTTCCATGAGAAAAGCTGAATGAGCTGCATCCAGAAGAGAAAAAGCTAACCTGTTCAACAGTGAAGCAGGATTCAGGTGTTTACCAAAAATTAATGTAAGATTCTAGATAAATTGTTTGCAACAGGATGTCTTTTTGTGGTTTTTGGTTTTAAAATTTCTGTAATTTTCCAGGTCAGTGATACTCATTTTGACTCTGAAACAGGGTTCTACATGTGGATGCTGAGCTCAGCTAATAATTAATCAATTTGGCTGCTTGGATTCCTATGTTGTTAATGAAGCCTTCCCCTTAAAGGTATCATGATGTTTTGATTCATGTGAACCTTGTCTTTAGTTGAAATTAGGAGAAATATTTATCTTTTTATCATAAAATCATGCAAACCCTCATCTGCTAGCTTTTTGAAATCCACAGTGTGGTCATGTTACCTATATTTGCCCTCATGTAAAAAAGCACACCAGAGATTCTTGTTCGTATGGAACTGTCCCTATGTACCTATCTATCTACCTCTTTCATTCTTCACTCAGTTGTTTTTAAAATCTGTTGGATAAACACCTGCAGCATGTTCTTCTCTGGGTTGTGCTTCATAGTGAGGACCAGCTTTGCAAAAGCAATCACCATGTCTTCTATGTGGTTTTGCCAAGTTGAGCTCCTACTAACAAGGAATGCATGTTGTGCTACTCAGCAGGTTATAGGCTGGTAACGACATGTGAGGACTGAGTTCATTGGGAAAAGCTCTTTATGGTTTCTTGTTGTTATTAATTTTGAGGTTCCCTAATTAAAAGAATGGGAATAAAACAATCACAAGCTTATGTTTCATCTGAGTATCTTCTTTCATTATGTGCCACTCAGATATCTTATTTATATTTTCAGGGATTTTCAATGGAAAAGCTTTCAGTTCTTAGTGGTTTCTTAAGGTGCTGCTCAGAAACTTGTGTTCTACTCTTCTTTTTTAAGTTTTTTTTTTGATGAACTGGAGCCCTTATCCCCCTTATGGAAGGAAAGAATTGCTCAACCCATATAGCATATTTATTTATACTCTGCAAAGAAGAATGTCAATTTTAACCCTGCTGCCTCACAATCTAGTAGGCCTTGGTCTCTTGCCTTCTTGGTGCTGGAGCAAATTGTTTATGTGGCTTTTTTGAGTTCTCTGTGCTTTAAGGGCAGGTCATGATTTAGCTCTACATGTGTTCAATCTCCAGCTTAAACAGCTCCCTATGTATCCCTCTTTTTTGTTTTGTAGCAGCACAGGATGTGTGGTCAGTTAAAGCTGGAGAAGCTGTGTTTTTAGAACTCTGTAGAAGACCCTTTTATTTTAAGTACAGTCCAATGATTTTAAGTCCATGCACTCCACAATGGAAACCCTGTGCCATCCGTTAATCCATAACAGTAGACAGCTATCAGTGTAGCTGGTGATTGTCAGAAGCTGTTACTGATTTAAGTTTCTTTTATAACATATTGCTTTAGCATTGTTTTATATACCTCTAGTAGTTATATGTTTTCTGCAAGATGTTCTAGACCAAATTAAGGTGAGACTTGTTTTAAAAACAATCAGTTTCTTTGTTATCAAGGTCAGTTAATTCTCCTCAGGAAATGCCTTGGAACCACACGTAGCACCTCTTTGTTCCTCTGTGTCAGCCATTTGGATGAGTCATGGCCATTGCTTGACCAAGTTGCTTTCAGTGAAAACTTGGGAGACCTTTTCTCCTGGTGACTCTCCTTAGGCACACTACACACCAATGAGCATTCATCTCTGTGGTCTCATAATCTTCTTGATCAGAAAATTAAGGACTCACTGAGTACAGGAAGTCACAGCAAAGGTTCTATTTTGTCCTGGGTCCTCATTGACCTTGGAGGGCTAAAGCCAAAATATAGGCTATCCTCTTAGCCCATCTTTTTCTCCAATTTTTAGCCTCTAAACTTCAGTTACTGAACATCCAGAAGAAAGCACTGATAAGAGTACAATGTAGTAGAAACAGCAATCTTAATATTATTACCTAAATATCAAGCATCTTAGAGCATCAAATGAAACTGTTATTTTTTTACTATCCTTGGATGTTTTAATGTTTGAATACCTGTAGAATGTTAAACAGTTACATATTTTGCACAGAAAATCAGAAATCAAATCCACATAAAACATTATACATGACAATCATATGACATTTGGTTAAACATGTGAATTTCCATTTTCACATAAAATATCTCCTTTTAGTCATCATCCCTATCTAATACATAAGAAGCATTCACTTAACTTGATTGCCTTTAATGGAATGTACATCTTGTAAGTTTTTGTTACAGGCAAAGTTCTGAATCTGAAACAATATGCAATCACTATAAACAATCCCTGTTTCACATTTTGTAAAACATGTACATCTGGAAGCATGAATACACTGATACAGCATGAAGTTAATAACAATCTGTCATAGCCATATTGAAAACCTTTGTATGGGCATCTTTAAATAAAAAATCTTATTATTTCTTTTGACAAAGACCAATATGAACATATTGCAATAATAAATTCATAACTTTCATTGGTGTGTCTTCCATAAGACTATGGAGATCATTGGGGCTTCTGATCAATGAACAAGAGCTTCTTAAATGTTACCAGGTGTCATTATGTTATTCATCAACTGAAGTCCTGTTCAATGACCTCTCCTGCCCTAAGGGCTTTTGTTTAATCAGCTTAACAATTTTTTAATGACTTAAGAAAAAGCCAATCATAACATTTAACATATTATTTTTGAACAATGAGAGACTCAAGTTATGATAAACAAAAATGTACATTAAATTTACATAACCAATTTTAGCATCATTTTGACTAACTGGGAACCCAGGTGAAAGAATGTTTTTAAGTCTATTACCCAAATTAAACTTTGATTAAATGATCCAAAAATGCAAAAAAAGAGAAAAAAATGTTGAGCTCAAATAAAATGAACAGCTGTTTACAGAATGGACAAACATGGACAGACAACCTGTACAGACTGGGCCATAAATAGAAACAAACACAGTTGTCAGCATCCACAAAATCTAAATTCCCAGGGGCTGTTTACACACTGGTGTCACACTCTTTTGCTGAATGAGCTTGCTTCTTACACCCCATGTTCCTGGGGTTGGAACCAGTCACCTCTAGCACCCCATGCACCCAGGACATTTTTGAGGTGCTCTGTACCTTGGGCACTCCTGTACAGGCCCTTGTGCTTTTGGCTTTGCAACTGTAAATGATCACTAGCTCAGCTGACTCCCAACAACTGCTTAAATGATTGGACAAACATATCCACAGGCAGACTGACAAACATCTAACACAATCATCTTTACCCTTCCATCATCTAGTATGTAGATCTTTCTGAAGAACCCTTCCTAGCTTCTTTCTTTTACCTGAATGAATTGTCTTGCTGCTGTTATAGTTCCAACATTAGAAAGATTTAAAACTTTGATAGTATACACTGCCCAATTAAGTCTAGGTAAAATTCCCCTTTTTTGTTTTTGTAATTAAATTTTGAGCAAGATTAATAATTTTTAGCCTGTATCTAGGTTAAATGGTATTGTTTGCTGCATAATTATACCACTAGTGAAATCAATATAATTTTTTTTCCTCCCAGGAAAGGGGATTCTCACAGGCCTGTTTATAACTGACCCCAGAGAATAAGGGAGTTTCAGTGCCCCACTCTTTACTCCTGATGAATGCAGTATCAATGCACTCCAGTGATGACTACTGACCTAGAGGATGGGGTTACACGAGGGCACATGCAGCATTATATCAATGACATATTGAGGGACTGTGGGTTGAGAAAATTCAACACAGGCCAAATTATGGGATAGCACCTGGCTAAAAAGATGAACCTTTGCAGAAGTACAGACCAAGTCAGTGGAGGGGTCTGGTTATTAGGATTTTCAAAAGCAAAAAGCAACTAGGAATCTTGATGCAAAAGAACACAAGAGCATCTTTGAAGTCTAACACTAAATTGCATTCATTGTTTTGTTTTTATTATTTCTATTCTATTCTTTTCTGTTTGACTTTTACTATGTCTGAAGTTATCTGCAGCTGTTTTGAAGACATCAAAAGGCATCATGGTAACTATTGCTGATTTTGTAACATTCTGAAGTCCTGTATCTCTTACACTGGTTTCTTTTGATTGTTTTTTATTGTTTTATCTTCTTTAAAAGAAAATAAAGTCAATCTAACACCAAGAACCAACTGGCACCCTCAGGGATCTGGGAAAGGTCAGAGTATGTGTTGGGCCCTAGGTGGTTGGGTCCTACCCCCGCCTTTACTAATCTAAAATCCTGTACCAATCTTCAAACTCAGGGAGTTTCTGGACTCCCAAAATTGGAGTGTCTCCAAATTGAAGTGTTACAAGGACTGTTAACACAGTGTAAGTAAACCTTGTGTCCTTAACTTGTCAATTATAGGCAACAGTCTTCTTTTAGCTTCAGATCTCAGGGGATATTATCTCTGCTGAGGAAAAACAGTGGATTCTGTAAACTGTCTTTGCACTGCAGTAGCTCCCCATCCCCTTTCCAATTGTGTCCTTCAGAGCCTCTACTTCAGCATTTATTTTGGTCTCCACTACAGGAAGGTAACACACCTGACTAGGGTGCATGTGTATACTACAGCATTTAAACAAGATTAAAATTTCTCTCCCCAAAGAGGGGAACTGGGCTTTCAGGTATGATCAAAAAGGAATGAGAGAAAAGACACCTGAGTGACAGCCTAAAGGGTGTGAAAAGTAAAGAATCACCTCCCCACCAGTAACTTCTTTCACTGAGCTATGGTGGCTGGAAGAAAGCCAGGGTTGAAAAGAGGAACTGAATGCCTACTTCCATGTTCAGCAAGAGGCTTTTCCCTCTACAGGCATAATTGTCCATGTTTTCTCTGTGGAATGAACAGCTTGGCTAAATGGAGAGAGCAAGGACTGCTCCAGGGCCCTTCTGTTTTTTTGGACTGACCCTTGGACGATTCCTCCCTGGGCTAATCTTATTGTAGACAACTAAGTTAGATAGAAATACAGTCAGAAGGGAGTTGGGCTCTCCAAGAAGTCAGTGGAAATAAAGACATCAGAATTGTGACTGGAGGTGCATCTGAAGAAACCAGGCCTTAAAAGAAAGATGCAGTAGCCAGGCCTAACTTGCCTAAGGCATAAGCAGTAACTTGGAATTATACTATAATTAGCACCACCTGGTCCAGGAACTACAGCTAGGTATCAATTGCCCAAAGTGAGGAACAAGAACATCCAGCCCCGCCCCTTCCCAAAAATGTCTTTGTTATATGTACCCTTGTTATATGACCCATGAACCTATTGGATCATTATTAGCTACACTTGTAATCCTTTAGGTTGATTATATTGACCCACATTGTGATTTTGCTGTCTAAATTACCTTTGACAAAGGGTCCTAGTGCAACCCACTTCAAGGACCTCCTTTCTCTCAGTAAAACTTTTCTTTTAGCCACCTTTAGCCTTTGAAATCTTTGCTGTCAGGGGACAAGAACTCATCCCATCTGACATCTTGCAGGCTGGGAGCTATATTTCTCTGTCATCTTGGAGGTTGTACAAAGATGATTGGAAGGAGGTAAAAATTTGCTTGTGTTTCGTGACACCCCTAAGTATTTTGATGAAATTCTGGATTGTGGCTCATTTTAGTAATCAAAAATTGTCATCCGTTGTTTACTGGTTGCTTATTCCTTTTGTTGGTTAAAAGTTGAGAGCAGGGAAGACTGCAGTGTTCAATTCAGGTTTTTTTGTTGGGAGGTTTTTTATTTTTGCAGGTAGAGCTCCTCTGTTATATTATTATTTCACATATGCTGCATTTAAATTTAAACTTAATTCTATGCTGATTGCTGAATTTGCTTGAGTTGGCTTGCTTGGCAGTTGCAAGATGACTTGCTTCTATTTTATACATCTGTTTGGAGTGGGCTTTTGAATCTCTAATTGCTTTGCTCCTCCGACTCACAGGTTAGAGGCCAGGTGACAGGTTTTGCAGTTCATCTCTGCTGTGGATAGTTGTTATCACTGTCAGTAAATGGTAATATTCATTTTATACAATTCTGAAAATCTTTTTTCCTTTTTAGCTAGAAGATCCTTAATCCCTAGAATTTGAGTGCTCATCTATAGGAATCCCTTTATAAATGACATCCCCACCCCGGGTTAGAAGAGAATCAGAATTCATGCTCATTCAGAAAGGCATACATGAGAGTTTGGGTTTATCCAGCACCTGGGCAAGGGTTTTCTCCTGTAGGATCCATAGATGGAAACATGTAGTTGTTCAGGTTTCTTGGCCATTGGCTTAATATTTCACTGGCAACACTTTCCTTTTTAAACATGGCTGTTCCAGCGGGACTCAAGAGTGGCCTGTGCTTTTGGTAACACACTCTGGAGCTGGAAATGGGGTTTACAGAGGAGGTAGGTGTGGGCATTGGAAAGGGTGGCTAGTCCAGCCCTACCTATCTTTTGGCTACTCTGCAGATGCCAGCCACCTGCTCTGGAACAAGGAAACATCAAGGGACACCTTGAGAGCATGTGTAAACCAAGTAGGGATTCAAAGTGTCACCCTATTTTTTCCCTTGCTGTTTTGCATATGGAAAACTCAATGTTAAATGCTCTTACTTCTTTAGAGTGTATTCTTAAGAACTGGAAGTTGCTTGACCTTCACACTCTGTGGAAGATCTATTCAATAATGTTCTGTACCCTTGAATGGGCTGCCTATTCCCTGGAGACAAAAGGGAATGCAGAGGGAAGTGCTCCTTGTGGTACTGTTTTACAGTGGTGATGTACTGTGTGAGACAGAGTAAGATCCAAGGTGTCTTATGTTTGGGCTTTCACTTCATTGAGAGACAATCCTGACTTGTGTTTGTGTTGTAGATGTGGGGACACTGGAAACCCAAATGCCTGTAGACCTTGGCACATGGTCTGATGATTTACCATTACTGAGTCTGAGTCTCCCTATCCTATGGACAAGACTTTCAAACCAACTGTAAATGAGGTCTCTACTGGGCTGTATCCACCTCTATCTGGTTTTGACAGGAGGTGGGTAGAGAATTTGGTCCTACCTGTGCCCAAGTGTTGTTTGTTTTGACAGGAGGTGGGTAGAGAATTTGGTCCTACCTGTGCCCAAGTGTTCTTTGTTTTCAGTGGCCTCACTCAGGTCAAATAAGATCTGTGATGGTTTTCAGACAATCTAAGTACACTGAGTTTTTATAGGGCATTTACTCAGACCTATGAGCTGAACTGGAAAGATCTAATATTGCTCTTACATCAAACATTGACTTCTAGTGAAAAACAAGTGGCAGTACAGGCTGCTATTACATTTGGAGATGAATATCATTTTAAAAGACCAGAAGAGAGCCAGGCATGATGGCACATGCCTGTAATTCCAGAACTTGTGGTGCTGAGGCAGGAGGATTGCTGCAAATTCAAGAACACCCTGGGCTACAAAGTGAGGTCAAGACCAGCCTGACCTGCATATCAAGACCCTGTCACTAAAAGACCAAAAACAAAAATGAACCAAAAACCAAGAACACAAACAGAAGAGAGACAGTAGGGGGAAAGATAGTTCCCACTGGAACCAAGGCAGTTCCTGTACAAGATTCCTACTTACTTTCATAGATGTAAAAGTGTTTTTCCTTCTGACTCTCATTACAAGAAAACTCTGTTAACCGCTGACTTACAAGACAAATTCAGAATCATCTATTTATAGTTACAAACCTAAAAAGTGTAAAGGATTGTTGCAGTTCAATTTGGGCAGTATGTGAGAGCACGCTGATTTAAAATAATTGTTTTTGTGTTTATATATTTGTCCATTCATCTTTTAATTGCTTTTTAAAATTCAAAACATCCATTTCTTATTGGAAGTGCTCAAAACTGGAAAAGTGTTACTGCATTTTTTTTTGGAATACAAGTGGTCTTCTCTCCATAAGCTCCATCACATCAATAGAAAATGGGTTTAACATCTCACTTAAGATAATTTACCATTAACAGTTTTTACAGAAAAAATAACTTGGAACCAGATCAAAGCTGAATTAATACCTCTATTCTGGGCCCACACTGCCACCAGAAACTTAGCAGAAGCCTGCATCAGGTGTAAGCTGACTGGAAACTCCCCTGTGGACCAGCCCTGCCACTGGGAACTTAGCAGAAGCCTGCATCAGGTGTAAGCTTCCAGTAACCTCCACTGTGGGCCTACCCTGCTACCAGGAACTTAGCACAAGCCTGCCTCAAGCATAAGCTGCCTGGAACCTCGCCTGAGGGCCTGCCCTACCACTGGGAACGTGGAGTAGGCCAGCCCAAGACTGAAACCTGTCCTGGACTGCTTTTGCTGGGCCTGCCTCACACCTGGAATATCAAAAGAGCTCAGCAGGCTCAAGTTAGTGTGAAAAAACTTGGAAATTTGCTCCCAGGTGGTGAATCTTGGACTATAGCAGATTAACAATATCAGTGTGGTGACTATACCCCTAAAATAGAGGTGTACAGGGGATAAATAGGGCCAGTAGTAAAATGCCCTCCAACTCACTGTAAGACTTTGATGAGTCTGAAAGAGTGTTTGTGATCCCCTCCTACACATAGAAAACACCAGGCAGAGTGAAAATGACAAAATAAAAAAGCAAAATGCAGTCACAAATATATAGTTCACCAGAAGCAAGTATAGGAGACATTGAAATGGAGGACCCCAAAAATAACACACCAGGAATCTCTGAAAAGATAGCAAGTGAAATAAAAAACAACTGCATCAGGCTATAGAGGAAATTAAATTAGAATTACTCTCCCATGTAAAGACAGAAATAACAACTTTAGTAAAGGAGTTGTTGAACGAAGCAAAATAAGAACATGATTAAATAGTAGATGAGCATGGGAAACTGATTGAAACTTTGAGGGAACAATATAGAAAACAAGCAGAATTCATGAAACAAAAAGAGACATCCCAGAAACAAAAAAATTCTATTGAAAAAGTGCAAAACAGCATAAAGGAAGCTGAGGATAGGATTTTGGACCTTGAGGACAGGATCACAATTAGTGATCAGGAAAGGATAGAACTTTTAAAAATAATAAAGCAGCATGAAATGACAATCCAGAAGCTTCATGATGATGCCAAGAGCAACAATAAAGAATAATGGGCATTAGCAAAGATACAGGAATCCAGGCAAATATCATAGGTAAAAAATTTACAGAATAGAAGA
Organism: Hydrochoerus hydrochaeris; assembly: GCA_004027455.1. Taxonomy (NCBI): domain Eukaryota; kingdom Metazoa; phylum Chordata; class Mammalia; order Rodentia; family Hydrochaeridae; genus Hydrochoerus; species Hydrochoerus hydrochaeris. The sequence continues at coordinate 3,367 of PVLA01014379.1, read as the reverse complement.
AAATTTCCCAAGCATGAGGAAAGGATCTGATATTCAGAAAACTGAGTCATATCGAACACCAAGCAGTCACAATCAACATAAATTCACAACCAGTCACATAATAATTTAGGTCTCAGATATATAGCATAATAACATAATACTAAAATATCCTAGAGAAAAGACACAACTCACCTATCAAAGAAAGCCTATTACAATCATGGCAGACTTTTTAACACAAACTATCAAGGCAAGATGAGCTTGGAATGAGGAATGTCAAGCCCTGAAAGAAAACAGCTTTCAACCTAGACTGATGTACACAGTAAAATTTTCATTCAAATTTAATGGAGACACAAGGCACTTCCATGACAAAGAACAACTGAAGAAATACACATCCACCAAACCAACCCTAGAAAGAGTACTGAAAGATATGCTACACAGAAATAAATATGACCACAATCCCCAAAATAACAACAGAAAGAAACCACCAGGTAGGACAAGCAATTAAATAAGGGGAAGAGCAGAAAGCAAACACCTGGAACAAAAAATTGCAAAGTCGAGCCAGTACATATCAGTGATATCCATAAATATAAATGGCCTCAATTCACCTATCAAAAGAAATAAATTGAGAGAATGGATCAAGAAACATGGTCCTACAATATGCTGTATATAAGAAACACATCTGACCCAGAAGGAAACTCAGATTAAATTCAAAGAATGGAAAACAGTATTCCATGCAAAAGGAACACAGAAAAAAGCCGAGGTAATTATCAAATTTGCAGAAAATGTGAACTTTAAACCTAAAATAATTAAAAGAGATAAAGAAGGTCACTATATACTCATTAGTGGAAAAATTCAAGATTAAGAAATAACAAATATAAATATATATGCATGAAACACATGAGCATTCAACTATATAAGTCAGATACTAATGGACATGAAAAACCAATTACACAAGAACACAATTATAACAGGACACCTTAACAGCCCATTGTAACAGATAGATCAACTCATCAAAAAGTCAGCAAAGAAATAATAGAACTGAAACATACATGCTAGGAATTTGACTTAGTAGATGTTTACAGTGTTCCACCCAAAAACATCAGAATACACATTTTTTCACAGCTGTGTATGGGATATTATCCAAAGTAGACATTATATTATCCAATAAAACATTCTTAAGTAAATGCAAAAGTATTGAATATATCCCATGCATAATATCTGACCATGGTGCACTGACATTGGAAATTAATGGCAAAAGAAATTGCAGAACCTGCATAAATAAATGGAAATTAAATAACAACCTTTTGAACAACCAAGGGCTACAGATGAAATTAAAGAAGAAATATAACAATACCTACAATTCTATGAAAATATAGAAACAACATACTGTAACCTGTGGGATGCAATGAAAGTGGTCTTAAGAGGGAAATATATAGCAATGTCATATCAAGAAAACAGAATGAGCACAAATAAACAACCTAATGCTCCATCTCAAGCTTCTAGAAAAAGAAGAGCAAGCTAAACCCAAAACTCCTAGAAGAGAGGAAATTGTAAAGGTTAGAGCACAATTCAATTCAATTGAAACTAAAAAAAAATACAAAGAAATAATGAATCAAAAAGCTGGTTTTTTGAGAGAATCAACAAAATTGACAAACCCTTAGCTAATCTTATGAGAAGAAAGAAAAACCCTAAATTCATGCAATAAGAACTGAAAAGGGAGAAATTACTACAGATAACATGGAAATTCAAAAGATCATGAAAACCTACTTTGAAAATCTCTACTCACGTAGAGTGGAAAAGACAGAGGAAATCGACAGATTTCTAGAAACATATGAACTACCAAAACTCAAGCAAGAAGATATAGCAATTTTCAACAACCCAATATCATCTTTTGAAATTGAAAATGTAATTAAAAACTTACCAACAAAGAAAAGCCCAGGTTCTCATGGATTCACAGCTGAATTCTACAAGAAATTTAGAGAAGATTTGATGCCAGTACTCATTAAACACTTCAATGAAATTGAGAAGAAAGCAATCATCCCTACATGATTCCTGGAGGCAAGTAGTACTCTGATACCAAAACCAGAGAAAGATCCAACCACAAAAGGAGAACTATAGGCAAATATCACTAATGAACATTGCTACAAAGATTCTCTACAAAATACTGGCAAATAGAATGCAGCAAATCATCAAAAAGATTATATATCATGACCAAGTGGGATTCATTCCAGGAATGCAGGCATGGCTTTACACATGCAAATCAATAAATGTAATACACCACATCAACAGAGCCAAAAACAAAAACTACATGGTCATCTCAATAGATGAAGAAAAAGCTTTCGACAAAGTCCAACACATGTTCATGATAAAAACCTTCATAAACTCGGAATACACCATGTCTACCTCAACCTTATAAAGGCCATCTATGACAAACCAACAGCCAACATTATACTAAACTGGACAAAAACTGAAAGCTTTCACTTTAAAATCAGTAACAAAACAAGGAAGTCCACTCTCACCACTCCTTTTTAATACAGTTCTGAAAACACTATCCAGGGCAATCAGACAGAGAAAAATAAAAGGAGTAAAGATAGGAAATGAAGAAGTTAAATTATCACTATTTGCAAATGACATGATACACTATTTAGAAGACACAAAAATCTCCATTAAAAGACTACTAGAAGTAATAAACAAATTCAGCAGTTTAGCTGGATACAAAGGCAGTGCTCAAAAATCAATAGCATTCCTGTACACAGACAAAAAACTCACTGTGAGAGAAATTATGGAAATATTGCCCTCTACAATAACATGTAAAAAATGAAATACTTAGGAATCAACCTAACTAAAAATGTAAAAGACCTATATGCTGAAAATTATACTATGCTGAAAAAGGAGATTGATGGGGATATTAGAAAATGGAAGGACATTCCTTGCTCTTGGTTAGGAAGAACCAACATTGTGAAAATGGCTATACTCCCAAAACTGTTATACAGATTTAACGCAATCCCAATCAAAATACCATTGACATACCACACAGATCTAGAAAACACATTTCTACAATTCATTTGGAAGCAGAAGAAACCTAGAACAGCAAAGGCAATTCTAGGCAATAAAAGTAAGGCAGGAGGCATCTCAATTCCTGACTTGAAACAGTACTATAAAGCCACAGTGTTAAAATCAGCTTGGTACTGGCAAAGAAATAGACCTGAGGATCAATGGAACAGATTGGAAGATGTAAGAACAACTACAAAGACAATCAGCCTCCTGATATTTGACAAAGGGGCTAAATATGTCGACTGGAAGAAGGATAGTCTCTTTAATAAATGGTGTTGGAAAAACTGGCTCTCTACATGCTGAAGACGGAAACTAGATCCATGCATATCACCAT
>PVLA01014378.1:0-30873 GCA_004027455.1 Hydrochoerus hydrochaeris | reverse complement strand
TTCCTTTCCTTTCCTTTCCATTCCCACCCTTCTTCTCTTCTTCTTTTTCCTCCTCCTTCTTCCTCATCCTTCTTTTTTCATACTATTTTCCCCTTTCTTCTGGAATATGGAGATTTCCATCAGGGATGTATCCTGAAGCACAGGGGACCGAAACCTAAACCTGCAATCAGGGGACCTGCCTTTGGCTGCTGGCTATGTCACCGTTATGGCTTATATCTAGATGCACCCCCCAACCACAAAGCCTCATATAGTTATATACGGGGTATTTTGGAGGTGCCTGGATCTAGGGTGTGTGAATGTAGATTAAGGGTGTGATGATTGGGTTAGTCCATTGATTAGTTTAGCATTGTTCTGGGTGTGGGTAATGGGAAGCCCCACCCAGAAGGGGTGCATCCTGGATGGGAGACAAGAGACAGAGAGGTTTGCTGCAGCTGCTGCTTCACTGCTTGCTTGTCTGTTGCTTCCTGCCTACTCTGCCATAGATTGTTCTCTGCAATGCCTCTCTGCTATACTACCCTGCCTTGGAGCCAGTCAACTATGGATTGAAACATTTACAAACTTTGAGCCAAAATAAACCCTTCCTCCTCTAACTTGTGGGTATTTGTTATTTTGCCCCAGCAATCAGCAATAAGAAAAGTAACTAAAACAGTCACTAATACATTGTATGACCATGGACACGTTTCCCTGTCTTACTCCCACCCCCACTCCCCCACCAAAAAGGATGTGTAAGGTGCTTTCCATCTTGGAGTGTCTAGGTCCAAAATTTTCTCTACCCCTTCCCTTTGTGAAGCAGGTTTCCCATGAGTCTGTTTGCTTACTTCCTGGAGCTTCTCAGTGCTTCCAGGATAGGCTACTTACATTTCTCTCAGGAGAGAGGACAACTGGCCAATCATGCCAGCCCCATCCAGGCCTTGAGAAGATGCCTCAGACCTTACTCTTATCTGTAACCCTGGCTCCTCTAGACAGAGGCTCTGGGGCACAGAGGAGCCTGCAAATCTCTGCTACTGGGATTCCCTCCCCCAGTTGCCTTGGCTACACCAGGCCTGGCCTTTCCCTGACAGCTTTTCTTGGAGAGGGCAGAGACCACAGGAAGAGAACTTGTTGATGTTCTACAGATTCAGGTGGGAAAGATACAGCACAGGGTGTGGTCCTCTTGAAATGATCCATTTTGCTCAGTGTCAAAGGCCTTGGGACAGCAGTGCTCAGCTATTACTGCTACGTTGTTGGCTGTCCCAGAATGTGCATTCCTTTTGGGCTTGGCATCCCCACTGTTTTGGTGACAGGCTGATGAAGCTAGAAACCTTAGTGTCCAGCTCATGGGTGAAGCCTGTGGTCAGCCCTTCTGAGCGTCTGCCACTTCCCCTGGGCATCCTCAAGATAAGTGATTGAAACAGGTCAGCAAGTCTTTCCTGTCTGTTGGGTGCTGTGGGTCCCCAACATTAGTCCTGTGATCAATGGCTTCAGTCTCTGCAGAACACAAGACCTCAGCTCGCTGTGAAACTGCCCTCCATTCCAGGGGCCTCTAGGAATGCTTCAGAGTACTCACAGCACGTCTCTTACCTTCCTGTCTGGGCTGCCTTCCTTCCCTGTGGAATTTGGCCACCTGTGAAGCCACCTGAAAATGATGACACTTCTCTGCTATTGCTGCCCAGATCTTCTCCTGTCCAGGAGGCATCTGCTACAGAGTTGCAGACCTTGTGTGCCCCTGCAGCTAGGCTGCTGTGTGCCCCTATAAAGGGGGAAGGATGCCCTCCCCTTGCACCTGTTTACTGGGACAGGGACACTGCAGCTTGTGGTTTTAGGGCTCTTCAGAGTCTCTAGAGAATTCTTCTGCCTCAGTCTGCAGCTCTGTTTTCCACAACACAGATCTCACATATGGGTCAGGAGTCTGCTGATTGTGGGATGGAAACAAGCTGCTTATGTTTAAAAAGAAAGAAAGGGTTGGGTGTGGTGATTCATGCCTGAAATTCTGACACACAAGGCTGAGGCAGGAGGATCACTGCAAGTTGGAGGCTAGTCTGGGTTACACAGCAAGACCCTATCTTAATGAGAGAGGTGGGAGAGAGAGAGAGACAGACAGACAGACAGGCAGGCAGACAGACAGAGACAGAAAAAGGGGGAGAGAGAGGCAGCAGGGGGGAGAGTGAGAGCAAGAGAGAGGGAGAGAGTGAGGGAGAGAGAGACACACACACAGAGGATTTTTTGTTTTTGTTTTTTTTGAGACAGGGTCTCAATATGTACTCCAGGCTGCTTTTAAACTCACTATATAGTTCAGTCTGGCTTCAAACTCATGGTAATCCTGCTTTAGCCTCCCAAGTACTGGCATTACAGGAGTGTGCCACTATGACCAGAAAGAAGGAAGGAAGGAAGGAAAGAAATGAGGGAGGGAAGAAGGGAGGGAGCAAGGAAGAAAGGAAGGAAACAGAAAGAAAGAAAGAAAGAAAGAAAGAAGAAAGAAAGAAAGAAAGAAGAAAGGAAGAAAAAGAAAGAAAGAAAGAAAGAAAGAAAGAAAGAAAGAAAGAGAGAGAGAAAGAAAAAAGTAGGTATTGGTTTTTCATTGAAAACACAGGGTCAATCTTCAGGTACAGCTGGATCCAGAAGCTCATATGATGTCGGAACTCAACATATCTTCTGTTCTTTGTGTCGGTTTTGTTCTGAGGCATAATTGCTATACTTCTGTGCTCTCAAAGCTTTCAGTTTTTTTTTTTCTATAGCTATAGATAATAGTAGAAAGAGAACTTGTATTTGCCTTTAGTCCCTGAAAAAATTCTGGAATTGAAATTTTTTTGGCTTAATTCAGTTGCTACCACTGAAGCAATCTCTGAAAGACGGGGGTAAAATATGAAAATACACAGCCAGACATAGTGGCACATGTTTATAATCCTAGCCACTCAGGAGGCTGAGGTGACAGGATCAAAGTTCAAGCCCAGCTTGGGCAACATAGCAAGACTGTCTCAAAATAAACATAAAAGGGCTGGAGATGGAGCTCAGTAATCCCTCTGTTTAATCCTTAGCACTACACACATGGATACCTCAAAGACTTTTATTTTTATTTTTATTTTTATTTTTATTTTTATTTTTTGAGAGAGCTACAGAAAAGCACAAGGAACTCTAACAGGAGGTAAAGTTAGTGAGGAAGAGGACTGTTGCCCCAGTCTTTGAAACTTCTATTGTTAGTCAACGAAGTAGTCATTATTTGTTCTTTTTTCGAAGCCTAAAAGTATTGTAATTGATGCAAAAATATGGCTAGTTATTAATCACTGCAAGGTTGATATAAACCTGAATTAAAAGAGATTTTTAGAGGTCAACTATGCAATGCAATTCTACTGTAAGTTTAGAAATGGAAAGAGCATGAATGTGGAACCAATTTCTGCCCTACTGTTGCTGTTTACAAGCTGGGAGTGCCACATGAGTTATTTCAACTTGATCAGTTTCACTTTCCTTACTTATTAAAAGAAAATAAAAGATAGTTTGTGGGAATTAAGTGAGATAATGTATTATGGCTGGAATGGTCTAGGATACCAATAAAAAGGAGCTATTGAGGTTATTACCCAGATGAGAAAAGCATGGTCTTTGCTTTCAGTGTTATAATTATGGACTACAGGCAAGACAGCCGTGAAATACAAAGTGAAAATGACAGATTAAACCCAGTCAAAGGCTGGGGATTTAGCTCAGTGGCCTAAGTGCCTGCCTGGCAAGTGCGAGGTCATGAGTTCCATCTCTGGTCCAAAAAAAAAAAAAAACAAAAAACAGGTAAAACCCAGTCAAATCATAAGGGTAAGTGGATGTGTATGCTAAGTGTTCAGAGGCAAGAAATGCTTAACAAGCAAAGGGCAAATTGGGGTTAAGGCTGATTTTTTATTATGTTCTGAGTTTTTAAATTTCCCTGCAAAACTACTGCCTATGTGATCATACAAAAGTTATGAAGATAAATGCTGCACCCCTAGTAAATAATTTAAGACATGATAAAATGTCATAGTGTCATTGCAATTTCTGTAGTAGACAAGTTAGACATATCCTAAATGTGGGAGTTAAATAAAGTCACATGACACAGGTGAATATTCCTCTTGCTAAATAGCTAATAATTGTGTTGTGACATGGAAAAATGAAAATCACTGCTTTGTCAGTGGTGAGATTTTGGGATATTATTGGATTTCTGCCCTATGTATAAGTTGCCATGATGACTTCAATATTGTTTGTGCAATAAAAATTCAATGAAATCAAAGACAGTAGGTGTGGAACTTGACCAGAACGCTGGGGGCTTTTGCTATATTCTTTGCTCTGGTGGTTGTAGGGGCGTTTGGCTGCTTCTCCAAGCCTGGCATAGTCGCACAGTCACCCCGGGGAAGCTGGGGTGTCAAAGGCTTAGCTCCACTATGTGCAGACTGCCGCCTTGTCTACCCAGGACAAGGTCTTGCCTGCTGGGGACTGAGTGAGGCTTTTCCCTTTTTATGTATTCTATTTTGTGTATTCTCTCTTCACTGGTACTTTGTACTTTGAGTTGTTCGGGTTCAGATGCTATGAAAACAGGCAGAAAGAGGATCAGTTCCCTTTTATCTTTTGTGTGTGTGGGGTGGGGAGCGGTCCTTGGGATGACTTCCTCCTTAGGGCCACTTTGGGCAGGCCCAGGTCATGAAGGCTGTGTGTAGTGTCCTGCTGGGATGGTGTCTGACCGTAAGGGGACAATGGCAGGCGCGGGGACCCCACGTGTGGGAGATGGGCTCCAGCCACCCCATCCCCTTCCCTCGGGGCCATCTGCATGGGCCGGGAGGGGTGGGTCACTGGGTGCTGGGCAGAGGCCGGTCAGCTGCGTCGCGTTAGCGCGGACAGGCTCCGCCCAGAGCAGGCGGCGTAATGGGGACCATGCTCGCCCTAATGGGAAGCAGCCGCCGCGCCCCGGCCGAGCCCCTTCCCACGGGGCCGAGAGCGGCCGAGATAAAACGCACGAGCCACGAGAGGCGCTTTGATTCCAATACGAAACAAATTATTCCTCCCGGAATGGAACAAAATAAGTCAGAGCGGAATCTCTCGGCCGTCATTCCTTCCCGCAAGCCACCCCTGGCGTACGGGCCTGCGACCCCACGACGCAGGGCAGGGACCGTGCCCTGGGGGCTGCACGCCGCGAGGCCAGGAGGCCCGAGTCCCCAGGCTGCTCGCAGTTGACCCCCAGTCACCTCCAGTTCAGCAGCCCGCAAACTCCGGCGAGGGAGAACCTCCTGGAGCGCTGGTTAAAGCACAAATTGCCGGGCCTCTTCCCCGGTCTCTGCTTCTGTAGCTGCCGTGGAACCGACCAGTGTGCAGTTTATTTATTTTTTTCTTTTAATTTTTTTTTTAGCTAATGCCAGATAGTGCTTTGAGAGCCTCCAGGCAGATGGGGAGTCACGGAGCATGCTGGCCTCAGAGTGCCCAACCCAGGTTCCCTGGCATTCAGAGGACTGGACCCCAGCGAGGTCTGAAAGGGTAGTAGCCCTGCCCTGTCCTTTCCTTGCCAGGACCCACCGACAGGTGAACATGCTTAGATTCACGGTCACTTTGGTCCTTTGTTTCCCCCGAGATGGCACCCAGGACCTTGCAGGTGCTAGGTAAGCACTCAATCACTGAACCACACGCAGCCTGTTTCTGGTGAATCTCCCCTGTCCTATAGCAAACTAACCAAGTCCCACTCCAAAGCTCAGGACTACAATTTCCCAGCAGCCTGAGCAGGTGAGTGGACACTGCTAAAGGCCTCTGGGGGTCGGAAGCAGTTGGTAAGAACTCTGGGATTCCAGGCACCCTCTCCGCTCCAGCTCCACAGCCCCCAGGGAAGGTGCCGGGGGCAGAAGTCATCCCCAGAAAGAAGATTTTGTACAGGGATGGGGAGAAAGCTGGTGGTGTGCGGGAAAGTGGCCTTAATTCTTGCTGGGTGACCTAAGTTCCTGCCTGGCTTCTCAGAACCTGACCAGGGATCTAAAATCCTGGAAGTGTCTTAGGTGTGGGATGTCTGGGGTAAGTGCCACTGCCCCTTTCTGCATTCCCTGGAATAGATCATAGGTTTTCAAACTTGAGCGTCCAGTCCATCAGATGTGGCTGAGATTGGTAAGGCACACATTGCTGTCCGTCCCCGGCACTGTCTCTGCAGTGAGTCTGAGGTAGGACTGAAACTTTGCTTTTCTAATCTGGTCCCTGGTGATGCTGCGGTCGGTTCAATACTTTGAAAAGTCACTACTCTAGGTCTCCTTTGGCATTTCCAAGGCCTTTCCATAGCTGCAAAGGTCCACAGGCCTACACTGGACATCTTAGCACTGACTGCCTCTGTCAGCTTGCAGAAGACAGCGTGGTCTTGCTGTCTGAGCCACTGGCTCTGAGGCAGGGTTTCAGCCGTGGGATGAGCAGCACCCTCTCCTCATTCCTGCCCTCCACTGGACAGGACAGCTCTGTTCCCCTTCCTGCTATCCTCTAGCTTTGGGCTCCAATCTCAGCCCTGGGCAGGGCTGGAAAGAAGAAGCAGTGGAGGAAGAGATCTCTTTCACTAGTGCTTTGGGTCCTTACAAGGCCAAACCTGGAGGGGTCACTGTGGCACTTCTACCGGTGATAGGGTCTCTCTGAGATGGTATTCTCTTGCTATCTTGAACTGAACCATATAGCTATTTATGAAATATTTGCTGAGTCGTTGTTTATGGAAAACTGCCAGGAAAGAAAACAAAGTACAGCAAATGAAGCCATCCCTGCTGCCAGGACAAGGCTTCCAACTGCAGTAGCCCCCCTAGTGAGGGGCAGTCTCCTGTCTGACCTCCTGAGGGCAGGCTGCTGTGTCAGAGGCTCCCAGGCCTGTGGATGGGGCAAGTAAGGTCAGTGGGATCCAATATGGGGGTGCTGGGGCTTGGGGAATTCCTAGACAAGCTGGACGTCCTGGAAAGGGAGGGGCAGGTGGCTTGTAGGGGACTGTGTTCATGGGGAACCATTCTTTGTTATAGTCTCTCAGGATCTCCAGAGAGGAAGCTTTTTCTTTCTTACTTTCGTCTTTTTTTTTTTTTTTTTTTGTCTTTTTGAGACAGAGTCTCAATATGCAGTTCAGGCTGGCCTTGGCTGGTCTCCAATTTGCAATGGTTCTCCTGCCTCAGCCTCCTGAGCGCTGGGATTATAGGCATGTGACATCATCTTCCATTGTTTTTTGAAACAGGGTTTCACTCTGCAGTTCAGGCTTTCTTGAACTCACTTAGTAGCCCAGGCTGGCCTCCAACTTACAGGGATAATCCTGCCTCAGCCTCCCAACTACTGAGATTATAAGTGTCTGCCACCATGCCTAGCTCAAGTAAATTTATTTTAAAAAGGAATTAAACATAAACATTTAAGTGGTTTAGAAAATGTCAAATGTGAACATTCATGACCTTTGAAATTAAGCTATGTGAAAACCATCAGAGTTTAATAATTTTCTTAATTATTATTAGGGAATGACTAAATTGCTTGTAGGTTCCCTATTTAATTATTATTTGTATTCTCAAGTCTAGTTGTACATAGAAATCACCAAGTGTACTTTTGAAAACTGTCCCAGTGCCTGGCTACAGTCCAGGTATGGAGCCTGGGCAGAATTTTTGTTTTTTTGTATTGGAAATTGACCCTAGGGTATTGTACTGAGCCACCCCTCAGCCTCCACCCCCAGGCCCTACTTTGCAGTACTGGGCACTTGAGGATAGAGGGTTTCACACTGAGCTATATATTTTGTAACAGGGTCTCATAAAGTCACGTAGTTGTCCAGGCTGGGCTAGAACTTGCAATCCTCCTGCCTCATCCTGCTGAGTAGCTGGGATTACAAGCATGCACTACCACTCCTGGCTTGGGCACAATACTTTTAAAAAGTCTTTCAGGAATTTTGGGGTTCAGTTAACATAAAGAATCCTTGAGCTACTGACTGAGTGGTTGGAGGGACCAGTATGAAGTAAATCAGACTTTTGGGGACCATCTGCTTAGTGGCTAGTGATTGCTGACTGCTCTCTCCCAACAGCAAGGTGTCCTCAGAAGCTACCACGAGACTCTCCTACAACATCAGCTCCAGTCGATAGAGGCAGGGAGGGAGGTGGACCTTCAGGACAGTATCTGACCATGATCAGTCAGGGTCTCTCACACAGGAAGATGGAGTTGGGATTTAGAGATTTTGACTATATTTGAGACTCATCTTTTGCACAGAGAGGAGAGGCTTGGCCAGAATTGTAACCAAAGTTGATTCTTGTGATCACTCAGCCCCTGTTTAAGCACAGTTCTTCAGGAAGTCTGGCTGCAGCCCTGCCTGGGGCTCCAGGGAATCGCCACACATCCTTATAGTTCACCTTCCTCCAGTTTGGTTTAAATCAGTTTTAGTGGATTTGTGTTACTTGTGACCAAAGAGGCCTGGTGCATGCACAGACAACAGTGCAGCAAAAACACACAAAAATTAAGCATGTTTTTTTAAAAAAAGAAACATGTATTCACCCACCCATGTGTGTATGTGTGTGTGTGTGAGTGCATGTGACACACACACATGCGCGCGCACGCACACATCCGGTATTTGAACCAGGCTTTTTGTAACTCCATGTGGTCCCAATGGAAGCTTCTTTGGAATCTGTATTTTCCGGAGTCCCCTTGGAGAAACCTCAGTTTTCAATTCAATTGGGAACAGCAGTGGTTCCCTAATGTGGCTTCATCAGAATCACCTGGAGGAACTACAGACCCATAGATTGCCAGGGGCCACCTCCAGAGGCAGAAACAGTCCGCAAGAAGATCTTGACATCTGTGCTTCAAAATCTTTTTTTCATGAGATTTTGCTGTGCAATGTGTCTACTGGGATCAGACTGTTGGGCAAAAGGTTTTTCTTTCTTTTTTTTTTTCTCTTCAATATTGGGGATTCAACCCAGGCATCACACATGTTAGGCAAGAGCTCTACCACTGAGCTACACTGCCAGCCCCTTTTGAGAAAGTAAGCTGCTCAGGATGGCTTTGAACTTGTAATCTTCTTACCTTCTGAGGAGCAGGGATTGGAGATGTGACCACCATAGGCAGAAGTTAAATTTTTACACTTGATCTTAGCCAAAAGGCTGAGAAGCGATAGAAGTTAACTTTTTAAAAGTTAGATTATTTAATTTCTTACATGGAAGTGATGTTCCCTACTACCTATAAGTTCTGAGAGATGGATTTTGAAGAGACTTTGGCTAGGAGATGAGTAAGAGTTTAGACGTAGACATACAAAACAGTGAATTTTGGGCTTGTTAGAGCACTTAGAACATGCATTTAGGCCAAATGAACCTTTCCAGGTTGACTGCTTGAGGTGGTAGAATGAACCAGATCATTTGCTTTGCCTTCTGAGATCTGTAGACACAACTAAAAGAAGAAAATTGCGTGTGTGTGTGTGTGTGTGTAAAACAGCAAAAGTACCTTTTTAGAAACAAATATCATTTCTGACCCAACAATAGCCGGATCCCTGTGAATGAAGGGTTTGCATATTTTCCTGTTTTAATGGTTCTAGTAAAAATAGCCCAAACCCAGGAATGATTGTCAGGTCCTGAGAAGCCCAACTGAAGTGCTGGAAATGACTCTGAGCGCTCAGAACCTGGATCCAGCTCAGTGCCAGGATTTTGGCTTATATTAAACAGTAGCGATGGGTCAGGAGTTAAGGGAGAGGGGAATTACAGTGATCCCCAAAACCATAGCCAATGCCAAAAGCAACAACAATAGCCACTGCAGAGGCAGGAGGAGAAAGCAGTAACTACCATGGATTGAAGATGTCTTTATACAGGTACCAGGCTGAGTGCGTAATTACTTGAGTACTTAGGAAAGCTTGATATGCTAGGCATTATTATTCTAATTTATTGGAGGTTCAGTGGGGTGAAGGAACTTTTTTTGAGATCATATAACTTGTAAGGGAAATCCAACACAAAATGAAGGCTGGCTTGACTTCTAACTCAGCACAACACACTGTACACAGAAACCCAGGTGATAAACACCATTTGGTGAGCCCATTTGGTCCTGGAAGCCTCTAGGGCAGTTCTTCAGGTACACTGCTGATTCCTGCTTTCTAAGACTTCCGATTCCACTGACCCGCAGTGAAGAAAGATGATTGCAGGGGCTAGAAGGCTCTAATCTTACGTTTTGGAAGGGTTCTTTATATCCTGATAATGCAACTATGACTCACCTTTTTAGGATACCAAAAGAGTCAATATTTATTGATCAACTACTAGTATATTTAATGATTCAGGGAGTGGGGCTAAGGAGAATTTCTTGGGCCCGAAAACAAGCAGAATTGATATTGGTATATAAAAATCTTAGGGTTCATTCATATGATGGATTATGAAGCAGTTACTGGAAATCATTTTTCAAAGAATAAGATACAGAGAAAGCATACAGTGAAAAATAAGGACAAGTAAGCTATAAAACTGCAAATCTATGGAAACTATAGCCTACTAATTATGGGAATTTGATTTAATGGACTTATTTTTACTAAAATATGTAAATAAAAGATGCAAGGAATATCACAAAATATTAACTGCAGTTACCTTTTGAAGGGAGAGTGAGGCTAATTTTTATTTTCTTCGTGGATTCAGTGCTTTCCTCCCCTAGTTTTCTTCAATTTGAGTTATATTTGTAAATGGAGGAAAAGTGAAAATATGAAAAGTCCTAATACGCAGCAGACACGGGGAATGCACAGGTGTGATTACCGATGTGATTACAGAATGCACTGGTGTGAATATCCCAGGATGGATTTCAGCAGGCGGAAGTGTCTCCGCCTTCAGCCTCAGGCTTCCAAGAGCAGGGATGGAGGTGTTTTGCAAGGTCTGTGTCAGGGCAGACCCAGGCCGAGGCCTTGCGCGGTGCGGGTTGAGAGCGAGGCCCTTTCCTGTCCTCCAGGCTCTCTTTATTTGTTAGGAAGACAAGTGCACCGCAAAAATAGCAGCAGCCAACAAGCAAGAGCCAAAGCGACCCTCGCCCGAGTGGTGCTGGCAGTCGCCGGAGCAGAGAGGGCAGCCTCTTCTGTGGGCAGGCCGCGACCCACGAACCGCAATGAACGGTTCTGGCGGCTGAGAGCAGAGAGGCTCTCCCGAGAGTCCCCAGAGCGGCGGCGGCCCGCTGCAGAGTCCGGCGGGCGCCTGCGGTCGCGGCTTCCCCGCCCGCCCCTCACCTCCCCGCAGGCGGATTGGCCGGGAATGGGGCGGAAGCCGCAAGGCAGCGGGATTGCTGTGCGCGCTGCAGCACGATTCTAAAGCCCTCGTCTGGGCACCTGAAGTCTGCGGTGCTGGCGGAGGTAAAGCTGGAAATCGAGAAACATCGGAGGGACCCGGCAGAGGCTGAAAGTGAGGCGGCCACTCCGGGGATCCAGCAAGAGTGAGGTCGCCCTCCTCTGGGCAAGCTCTTCTATCCCGCGGTTTTAGTCGCCGAGAGAGGCGTGGGTGATGTCGCTTGGTGCCAGCAGAGGGCAGCCTCGAGGCTGCGCGGCGACAACGCCACACCGCGCGGTCCCTTCAGCGCCGACTCTGCGGGGAGCGGGCGGCCTTCGAGCACCGAGTGCGGCAACCTCGGTCGGCAGAAGCCGGGCGCGAGGCCGAAGGTCACCCTGAGAATGTGGTTTATCTGCAGCTCTCGGACGACCTCACTCTGGGATAGAGAGGTTGCAGGAACGTAGAACGCAGCAAGGGGACCAAATGCCCCAGGAGGGGAAATGAAACGCAAAACCCAACGGACGCAGGGAACACTTTTGCAGCAATAAAATTCCAAGAGTGTAGAAACCTTTTAAACGATGCTGGTGAGCGCTAGGAGAGCCCTCTCGGCCTTGGGAGGAAGTCAGAGGCTAGGGGAAGGTGGCCCCAGGCAGCGCAGGAGCCGCCCAAGCAGGGAACAGGCATTCCGCCCCGGCAGCAGAGGGGTCGTGGCTGGGGATCCCGGCCACTTTCTGGCGTTGAATTTGGGCAGCTCTACCTTCTGAGCAGCCACCGTTGTGAAATGAGCATGTGAGTTCCCGAGCCTTGTGGGATCCATGGGGATTCGAGATAGCAGGAACTCAGTGATTTCAAGTTCTGTCATTGCTCCGCTCGGGCGCAGCAGAAGGGGCTCCTGGGTTTGCGGCCGGGGTGAAGGGATCCGCTCTCCGCGCATTTGCCTGACGTGGCTACCTTGGAGACTCAAGCCCGCCAGACGCTGGAATCCAGTTGCGCGTGGGTAGCAGCGGCCCTGGAACTGTCGGAAGCGCCCCTGCAGCACTCAGGCCAGCTCTGAACTGCCCGACCTGGGCACCTGGATCATCCCCCTCCAGAAGGACGCGCAGCTGATAACGAATTGAATCCGTGCCCTGGCGCGATGGGTCTTCCTGGAAGCCAGGCGAAGGTCGTTTGGAGCACTAAACAGACCCTCGGTGTAGCGTATCTGCCCACGTTCAATAGCTATGATCCTGGGATCTTTGACTAGCCTCGGTCACTCCTAGACTGCGTGTGAAGGTCACCCATTAACTTATTTCCCCATCTATAAAAATCGAAAGGGGAGTATTTCCCAGGATGGTTGTGAAAATTATGTTTCAAAGAGTATGAAGACCTGTGTAAATGTGAAGTAAGTTAAGCCGTAGGTAGGATCAGCTCTCTTTGTACCTGTACGCCAGCCAACGGAATAGGTGCTAGAACAGTCTATAAACTTGGGCATGTACACATCGTGGGTGTGCAAGTGTGCATGCCTGTCTCCATACACAAGACAAACACACACACAGTGCACACGCACAGGACAGTTTCCTGGAGTCCGTGTGTCCACACGCGGCCCACAGACTTGGTGGTCTGCGCCTGGAGGCAAAGAGTTGACACTGCTCAGCAGACCGGACCTGTTTCTTCCACGCTGGGCCAGTGGTTCGCGGGGAAGCAGGGTCTGGGTGCCGCTCTGGGGTACGGGAAACGCTGGATCTGGGTCTGTAGGTCAGTGCCTCGGCGCCGGCAGGCGCCTTTATCTCTCATCTGCCGGCGGTGGGTAGCTCTCGTTTCAGTGGGGACCGAGACCCCCGAGTCGGTTGGTGGGGGCAGGGAACTGGAGAATGAAGTGGTGGAAGGTGCTGCAGGGCTAACGAGGCTGCAGGGTCTCATTTCGGGAGCCTGTGGCCCTTTGCCTCTCACTTTGACCGCCCAAGAAAGATAAAGGTGGACCCCTGATCCACCTGGCTCGGCCATGGCGAAGGAAGGCCAACCGGCCGGGGAGAATTCGTGGCTCCAGGTTCGTTTGGGCTGCAGCGCTGGCCAGGAGCCTTAGGACTCTAGAAAGTGTACAGTGGGCCTCGGTGCAGTGTGGTTGTGAGAGCTCTTGTGCCTCCATATTAACAGGTCTTGAGGTGCATGTACCTCCCCTCCCTTTGAAGAAAATCTGAGCAGTGCTGGGCCCTCAGGTCTTGTGGTATGGGAGAAGCCGCTGCTTTCAAAGCCTAAGCTGTGGACCACAAGTGGAGGAGAAGTTGCTAGTGCCCTGGGTTTTTAGGTTACCGTGATTTAAAAACAGTGATAGCTGGGCATGGGAGCGCACGCCTCCCTGTGATCCCAGCACTTTGGAGGCTGAGGCAGGAGGATCGATGTGAGCCTGGGCTACATAGGGAGACCCTGTCTCAAAAAAACACGACAAAACAAAAAACAAAACAAAACACAGTGATAGGCCGGAGTCAGAAATGCTCTTCAGTCTTCCCAGCAGACCTCTTCCGCCAAAAGAAAGCCAACGTGCAGGACATTTGAGGCCCAGCGCTGGAGGCGTCTCCTTGGCTGCGGCCAGACATAGAGGCACAGCACTTGCGTTTGGATCCTGACCCCAAAGGTTGCAAATGCCACAGTTGCACTTCACAGGGTTAGGTGGGTGGGGAGCCACAGTCCCTCATGCCTGCCAAGGAGCATTTAAGCAGGAAGACAAAATGCTGGTGGGGAATGGGGTATCAAGAATTTAGTGACAGAAGACTTTCAGGGAAAAGCACGGATTTATGCCTCATTTGGCCTGGGGGTGGGGTCAGACCGTGGCCTTGTGGCTCAGGTTCTGTTATCCACAAGGCCAGCGGGGTTGGAAATCTCCTTACACTGGCTTGAAAGGGGCCAGTGCTGCAGCCCGCTGTCCCCTCCCTCAGGATTCCACAGGCCTTGACCCGGCCTTTATCTCTGTACGGTCAAGCAGTCTCGGGGGCTTCAGGAAAGAGGACAAAGGCCCCCGTGTCACTGTGGGCGGGGGCTTGGTTTCCTGGCTCTCTCCTCACACAGCTTTTAGTGTTGTTGGGGGAAATTTTTAAAAATGTGTTGAATTTCCTTTTTTCTCTACTAGAAACAAACAAACAAACAAAAAACCCACAAATGAAGTATTCTTCTCCCCTCCTTGACTATTGAGATTAAAGTTTCCTGGGATCCCGCTCAGGATTTTGTTTGATTGCCTGGACAAGCAGTTTTCTTTTTACATGGAGAAAAATCCAGGGGAAGGTTTTGTTTTACTGGATTTGATAGTGTTATTGTTTAGGGTGATCAGGCAGGCTGAGGTCCTCCCAGAGAATCAGAGCAAGGCTGAGGTTCTTACACCACTGCCCTGGGTGCTGGGCATCTCAGCAGGTGATGAGGGGCTTATCTATTTCCTTTCAACACCCTACCTTCCAGACCACCCTGTGCTCAGACGGGCAAAATCATTGCTCCAGTTTTGTTTAGAGCTGGCAGGAAGGACCCGCCTGCCGGAGGATCTGAGCTTGCTGTGCAGTGCAGCCCACATGCTCAAGGATGGAAGCCCTGGTGACCCAGGCCAGGGTCTCCCCAGTTGGCTGGCCAGTTGTTGCTCCTGCTCCCCACCCGTGGGCGGTGCCTTTGCTGCTGCAGCTCAGCCCAACCCGCTTCCTGCGTTTGCCCCTGGGTTTCCCGTTTCTCCACAAAGGCTCGGGGGAATCTCAGCCACAGGTTGACCCTCACAACCTTCCCCGCAGGGTGGCTACTTTTTCCCTTTTTGAAAAGGAAAAGAAAAATGCAACAGTCCCGGTTCTCCAAGGGAGGCAACTTAAGGCCAGAGAGAGTTAAGTCTGTCACTGATCTCAAGTGCCTGCATTGGTTCACTTCTAGGGTCAGTTGGGCCCTTTCTCAGAGAAAATCCCTTATACCAGTAAAGACTGCTTTGGGAGAACCAAGAAGGGGAATGGAGGAGTCTCAGGCCTTGATAGGGTGGGCAGGGTGGATGCCTTGGCCTGTGCTTGGACCAGGGTAGGTGCTTAGTTATTTGGGTACTTGGCATGCATAGAGGTGCTCTGGCCAGGGGTGACTGGGTTAGGATGCCCCGCCCGATGGAGTTACTGCTAAAGGCTTTCTTCTATTTCTTCTTTCCTTCCTTCCTTCGACCCTTCAACAAGGGATGGGAAACTGTTATTGAACTTCTACAATAAAATAGGCACTTTGACATTAGAATATTAAATTACTTTGAGGATACTGGTATATAAATAGATTTAGTGTATATCATTATTTCTATTATAGCTGTGAAAACTGATTTGGAATCTGTATTTTGTTTCAGGTCAGTTATTAAAGGGGAATATCTGGCTCCTTAGCATTCTTCTTAGCTCAAGAGGCTCCTCTCTTTGCCTCATCCTGCACAGGCCAACCCCATCCAGGTCTCAGACTAAGCTTGTCATACTTCGCCACCAAGCTAGAGCCTGTGGCACAAACAGCCTACTCAGCAGCAGTCTGTTTCCTTCTTTGGATGGGTACACCTTTATTTACTGAGTATCCAGCTAATCAGACAGCAGGACCTGTGCTGCTTGGAGAGCAGAGAGCACAAATGGGCAGCTAGGCTCAGCTGCTCTCAGGTCTCCCCTTAGATTTTTCTAAGATAGGTGGGTAGCAACTTCTGGCTTCAGGTTCTCAAATGTAATAAAATTTTGGGTCCTTTTTTGTGAAGCCTGGATCCTCCTTTCTCCAGAAAGTGGAAAGTTACTGAGACTGTTTTTTTTTTAAATCAGGAATCGAACTCACAACCTCATGCTTGCCAGGCAGGCGCTTATGCCACTGAGCTAAATCCCTGGCCCTGACTGGTTGGTTTTAATAATCATTAATTTTGAGTTGTCCATAGGGCAGAACTAAGTGCATGAATGTTGCTCCTGCCAACTACATGCTCCTGGTCCCCATCACAGAGAAGAGGTATAGACTTCTGGTTCCATCTCCTCTTATATGTCTCACAGGCTACTCTAAGGAACAGGGATTGCCCACCCCTCAGGTGACGGTGTCAACAGGGCAAGACCACAGAGCCTTGGTCAGCACCAAACTCTATAATAAGAGGGGACCCTACAAGGCTCCTGAGCTTGGTCAAACTACTTCCTGGCAAAATCCTCCCTAGAGGGAAGACTTTGGCCCAGTGGTTCAGGTGCTCCTGGTTTTCATCAAGAGAAGTACATCTCTCTGGTCCATCTCCTGCTACCAGGATGCATAAAGCCTGGGTCTGCCCCCAATTTCCACCAGCCAATAGGGGGCTCCACCCAGCTGATGTCTTTCTGCCTAGGCTTGCAGGATATAGGGCAAAGGTTGGATGCACTTAATATTAGGTGAAAAGTCTGGGGCTTCTTGCCCACCAAACCTGGGATATGGTTCAATGAATACTTTACTAATGCCAGGGGAAACAGATCTCTGACACCTTCTGGAATGGAGTGCAGAACCATCCTGGGAATTCCCTAGTTCTTCCTCCCACTGTCCTTTGGGCATGGACTGCATTGGCAAAGACTTTTCCCTAGTCCCCCTTGAGAACAAGACATCTTGTCCTCAATCCATTTACTTCAAGCAGTTGTAGGGGGAGTTTCTTAAGAATTTGTATGTAAATATGAGGAGAGGGCTCATTCTGTCAGTGGTAAGTGTGGAAATGTCTACAGCTACACTCACATACACAGTTCAATATCATCTGTAGCAACTCATTACCCAGGAACTTCAGAAACTGGCACAATATATGTATCAAACTCTTTTTACATTGCATTTACAGCACACACCGGTAAACATCTACATGCATCACAAGAGCCACTGGTCATATAGACTAGACTGTATACGCTAGGACGTGATCGCTACACATCAGGAACTCCATTAAATACTTTTGCTGTAACTCAAGTAATTCTCTAAATCAGCTTAACAGAAATTCAAAGTGCAAAAAGGAAAGAAAGGAAATGAGCAATGAAGAAAATCTGCCATTGCTCCAAACTTTTAGCACTGAGGGAAAATGGCCATACTTTAAACTTTGGAGAAACCCCTAGGGCTGGAATTAGAGACAGATGTCTTCCTGCAGCATCTCTGGGGAAGTGGGTATGATTTGGCTCTGTTCTCTCACCTCCTCCAATCCCTGTGTAAACCCAGGAAACCCCCACTGGTTCCTTCATTTCATTCTTCCTACTTCGTAAGGCTTCCCAGCCTTCATTTGTTCTTGACTTTCAGCTCTCAGGAGCAGGGAGAGTCTCTATGCTTCAATACTGGCCCAGCTCAACTTTCCCACCTCACTGGAGGTGGGCTGTTACCTGCTCACCAACACCTTTGTGGGAGGCAACCCTCCCCTGCTTTTCCTGCTCTGGATAGCTGTTAGGGGGTGCTGACAGCCAACCTCAGAATAGGGAACCTCTGCCAGATGAAGCAGTCTATATATTCTCTGTTATGGTTCAACAAGCCAGAAATACATTCTCCTAACATAACTGCATGTATCATCATGAGGTATGAATGCAACACATACTGTGGTTCCAGTAAGCACTCCCTAAATGTTAGCCATATGGTTATTACAATGCCCCAAATGTATGTCTTCCCTGCAGGGGAATGACAGACACACATATATCTCACACCCCTTTACCAGCACACAACCGATGCTACACCACATCGGTTGTTCGCCTCACAGAAAGCACGAATAGACAAGCGCACAGGAGCACACCGTCTTTTCTGAAACTCCCTTTAGTCAGTCAGATAGTGGAATATTGGGCCACCAGAAGTACATAGATGCACCAGGCCTGAGCAGCCTCTTTCGGCTTGCTGCTGGCTATGTCTCTCTTCAGTCTGTTCTGGCAGGCTCCAGTCTCAATTTCAGGGTTAGTCCCTAAGAACTCACACACGGCTTCCTCTGCCACTCAGTACCCTCTTCTGGGGAGAGAGAGGAGAGGACATCCCAAGTCAGAGCCACTTCCCGTTGGTCCCAGTTACTCACTATAGAGTTGCTACCTTGAGATTCTGAGGTTTGAATTCTGTTCTGCTAAAGTGAGCAGCCTACATACAGTTTGTTACCTGCTCCTAGCCCACCGGCTGGCCTAGACCTGCTACCCCTGGTATCAGAGCTGGTAGGTGGAGGTGGTGAGGGAGGTGTGGGATCTGTGGCTAAGAGTGGATCTAGCGCCAGCTGTGCCGGGCCACCCAGCCTCCCTGCCTTGGCAAGAGTCTTGCCTGGAGTGCTCACATGCCCTGTGAATACTGATTACCTGTTGTCTTTATTGAAGGCCAATCCTCCCGAATTGGCCTGCGGAGACCCAGACTTCAAATGGGTCAAATATCTGTCTGTAGGTGCAGAAGCCTGAGTCTTAATTTGTTATTTGAAGATCTCAGTGAAGGGAGAGAAATTGAATTCTGTAGCCATGTAGTATATTCCACCCTTTCTGAAAGCCCCAAGTCTTACTCATATCTCAAAGTAAGTGAATTCTGATTATTAAAAATAATAAAGCAATCAGTCACTCATTACATTCGTAAAGAGGTTTGCAGATGACAGTACATTTCTGAAACCAGAATTTTATATAATGAGAACAAATTCTTCAGGCTATTTGACTAAAAAAAGTAAGAAGAAATGTAAACACAGCCCTTATACCTAGTATAATTTTGTAAGAGGCAAAATATAAACTTAAATGGGTGCAAAAACAGAACAAATCCTGTACAGTAGAGCCGTGGGTACAAAACAGGGAGACAAAGTCTCTCTGCTGATGTTAACCAGCCGCAACAAATGAGCGATGACACAGAAAACAAACAATATCCAGGAAAACAAAGCAGCAGCAACAGTCAAAAATGCCACCACCCCGGTTGTCCCCCACCCTTGTTTAGTTCACTTTGAAAAAGGTCAACATTTTTGCTGAAAAGCTATTTTAACTAGCTGCGCGAAGAAAATAATTTGTAAGTCCGTGTTAAAAGAAAAAACCGAAAGATTTATTGGGGAATTGACAAGGCGCACCGGTGCGCGTGCACACACACATACACACACGCACACACACAAATATAACAAAAGTGCTCTAGTTCTCGCTAAAAAAATTGGTCCCCAAACGACACACTACACAACCAGGTCTAGGTTTTCGGGCCAGCGAGCTCGGGGCCACAAGCCCGCCTGGGCCGTCCGCTGCCCTGCCAAGTTTCACATTATTCCTCCCCACGATGGGAGAAGCAAGGCTTTTGAAAAACAAAAATTAGAGAAGGGAGAGCGGTCCCTGCAGCACGTGTCAGGGCAGGCAGGCAGGGATCTCTGGCATTGGGGCTTCTATCTGAAGATTTGGGGAAATGTGTTTTTAGTTTTATTTTATTTTATTTTTCAGATAGGAAAAGAGAAAAACTCCCTAGATTCATAGGCAAAACCATCTTTTACTGGTTATTTTCTCCTACCTCTATGAACGCAGCTTTTTTGAAGGCCCGACCGACAGGAATTCTACTGCAAATCTCCCCGAAGAAAAGATGAAGAACACCACAGTTTTTAATTTTGATGTTTGGTTTTAGCAAAATCCCAGGCCATAATACTTCGTCAGTTTTCCCGGTGAGTGTTTTATCCTTAAAAAAATAGTTTTTTTTTTTAAACTGTCATCTAAAAAAGCCCCACCGATCGTTCTAGCAAGATATTAGCCAGTCGCCCGAGTCTGGCGGTACCCGAGGCGGCGGGACGGAGAGCCGAGGAAACGCAGGCTCCTTGGGAGCGGGGCTGCGGTGTGAACCCGAGCTCAGGCCGAGTGCGGCCGCCCCGGCTCCCCGCTTGGGCCCAACCCCTGCCCCGCCCAGTGGGCCCCACAGCGAGCGGCTTCTGAGCGGCTCCACTAGGGTTCGCGGAGCGATCTGACAAGTTCGTCCCCTTCTCCGGCAGCGCGGGTCCTGCCACGGGTGCAGCCCGGGCAGGCGGGGAAAGCCGAGCGGGAGCCCACGAACCTGTAAGAGAAGGCCACGAGGTCGGCGCCGCCGAGACGCGGCCGCACGTCGGCCCCGGGCGCAGTCTCTCCGAGGTGAATTCTGGCTCGAGGTGTCCAGACGCTGGGGCTCCGGGAGGAGGCGAGGCCTGCAGACTGCGCGCGGAGAGGCGGCCTCAGGCCGGGGGAACGCGAGGGCACAGAGGGCAGACAGGCGAGCACAGGAGAAGCAGAGGGGACAAAGAGGAGCGGGTCTGGAGTGAGGGAAGCGAGGAGGCACAGAAGGGTCGTGGGCGCTGGCTCAAGAGGCATCCTCGCGGGTGCGCCGTCGGGCTAGCGACCGTGGCTGCGACCGGGGCCGGCGACGTGCGTCCCGGCATCGTCGCATCGGTTCGCGCAGGCAGGCGCTGGATTTCAGATATCGAGGCGCGAATGCAGCGCACTGGTCTTGCTGTCGTGGTCCCAGTAAGAGCAATGCATCATGGCGAGCTCGGGCTGCCGGGCGCAGGCGAACTGCAGGCCGGGCGCACTGGTGGGTGCGGGCGCTGAGGGTGCGGCGGTGGCCGGGCTGGCCGGGCTGAGCTGGCCGGGTGGCGGCGCGGCGGCCCCGTGGTGCGGTGGCGCTGGCGGGGGTGCGGCGGCCGCGTGCAGATGGTGCGCGTGCGGGTGCGGATGAGGGTGCGGCGGCGGCGGGGGTCCTGCCGGCGGGCCTCCTAGGCCGTTGTATGAGTTCACTACCCCGGGGGGCAGCGCCATGCCCTGCACGCGCGAGTACGGCCCGTACGAGGCGGCCGGGCCCGCCAACCCCTTGACGACAGCGGCCGCACCCGGGCTGCCCGGGCCCGCGGCGGCAGCGGCTGCTGCCGCCGCAGCCGCGGCCGCCGCCATCTGGCAGGAGGCGTAGGGCATGGGCGAGGGTGGCTGCGGTAGTGGCCACGAGTTATTGAGGAAACCGGACTGCAGGTACTTGGGGGGCGCCAGGTAGCCGTAGCCGTCGGCCCCGGCACCGGCCACGCCGCAGCCGCCCGCCGCGCCCCCGGCCCCGAAGAGCCCCTTGCCCGGCTGGAAGTGCGCGGGCGGCGGGCGGAAGGGGCGCTTCATGCGGCGGCGGCGCCGGTAGTTGCCCTTCTCGAACATGTCCTCGCAGGCCGGGTCCAGCGTCCAGTAGTTGCCCTTGCGCTCGCCGCCGCCCTCGCGCGGCACCTTGATGAAGCACTCGTTGAGGCTGAGGTTGTGTCGGATGCTATTCTGCCAGCCCTTCTTGTTCTTCTCGTAGAACGGGAACTTGGCGATGATGTACTGGTAGATGCCAGATAGCGTGAGCCTCTTCTCCGCGCTCTCGCGGATCGCCATGGCGATGAGCGCCACGTACGAGTACGGGGGTTTCTGCGCCGGGTCAGGCTTCTCCGAGGCTGTGCCTCCGCCGCCCTTGCCCGGACTTGGCGGCGGCGCCTCGGGCTCCTTGACTACGCGGCTAGTGTCCGGGGCCAGCAGGGCCCCTGAGGCGTCCTCAGGCTCGGGGTAGCTGGCCATCATGACAAAGGAGCCACGCCGCGGCCCGGCCACCCCGCTCCCCTCTCTGAGCGCTGGCTTCGCGGAGTCGGGGCGCAGAAGTCCTCCCGCGGCCGAGTCTCAAACTTCTGGAGACTTCGGATGCTGCTTGCTGGAGGCCTCGGCTGCTCGCGCTCTTCTTTCTCTTCCCTTGGGGAGCGGCTGGCGGGAGTGGATCTCAGCCTCTGGCCATGGGGAGTCTGCCCAACGGAGAGGGGCTCCGGCCCCGCCGCCCCTCCCTGCCAGGCCAGTCCCCGCCTCGGTGGGTTTTCTTTTCTGCGCTTCCCCTCCCCCACCCCCGGTTTCCCGAGCCGCGACCCGCGTCTGTGGCGGAGCTGCCTCCTGGAGTCCCTAGTGCGCCAGGAGCCTCGCTCTGTTCTGATTCGTATGGGCTCCGCCGAGTTCCGCTTGCGTCAGGCGCCTTCGCCCCTATAGCGGGGCCGCCAGCCGCGCACGGGCGAGTTCATCTCCAAGTCACTTTTTGTAAACGCCCCGCACAGCCCGGACCGATCTGCCCCCGCTCGGCGAGCCTCGGGGGCCCAGCAGACAGCCGTGCTCACACTCTCACGAGCTCTTGGAATCTGCCGGTGCTTGCTCTGCGGACGGGGCCGGGAGATGCCGAGGGCCCCGGAGGGGGCCGTGTGTGCCGGCCCAGCGCCCCGGAGCTCGGGCCCCAACTAGGAGAGGCCCTCCAAGCCTCCTCACAGCTTTCAGGTGAAAGAAAACGACTCTTTTGCTCTGCCCTTTGCTGAAGTCCGGGGGCTAAACTTCTAGCTTGGAACCGTGGAAGGGCCGAGACGGTGAGGGGGATTCACTAGGGCGGTGTGGGGAGAGCTTCGCAGTGGCTTGGGGGAAAACTATCCCAGAAACGCGTGTCTTTAGAGAAAGAAATCTCAGCCTGCCGGTCCCTGGCGCTCTCGGAGTGACTGAGCCGCAGTGGGATCCAGGAGAGAATCGCTGGGAGGAGGCGCCCAAGGTCACCGCCTAAACGGCCTCTAAACCAGATCCCTCCCCATAGTCCGCGTGGTAGCCCTCCTGGTTGGGTGGGTACTGTGACAATACCAAGTGGACTCCCCCTCTGCTCCTCCACCGACGGAGTAGATGAGGATATTATTGAGTTTGGGGGGCTTCTGTACATGGGTATGCACATGGGGAGGAGCTGTCCTTGAGATGTGTGAGATTCCAGCTGTCCAGGTGCAAATGTATTGGTCAGAAACACAGGAATGCACATGTACTAGCTATGAGATTTACATTTATGAGGTACTTATAGGTATATATGTGTATCAGGTATCAGGTTTAAGTGTAGTTTCATGCTTATAGTATTGTCGCTTTCCTTCAGTTTCCCCCCTTTCTTTTAGATCTTTCACAGTTCATTTCTGCCTTTTTCCTGCTCAATGTATATAATTCTGTCATAGATTTGGAAAAAAGATAACATGGTGAAGGTAGCCCTTGTTCAAAACTCTCTCAGGATGAGACATTTGTTCTGATCCTTCTGCCAAGGTTCAGGAGTGAGATCTGATCTACCTTCAGCAGAAGTCTGACTGGGACCTGGTTACATCAGCATATTGCAGAGATTGTCTGGGGAGATTTGTGCTGGCATCAAACTCAGATGTAGCTTTTAGTAATATGCTTTTTCACTTAGCTTCAATAGAAAGTTTGCAATCATAAAGTGGTGTTTTGAATCCTCAAACCCTAAGCTCAAAGGTACTGAGGAGGGGGCCAGGATGCTTTGTGGAGGAAGGTGGTCTGAATGCATGTCATGCAGGTGTGCATTAGTGATTGGCATGTCTGGAGTAGCTAGTGCAATGCCTGTCATTACTCTTCTTCCCAGGCTGCCTAGTCTCTGAGAGTTCTCCGGAAGCCTGAGGAGCCCTCAGTAGCCTGTGGCTCCAGCATCCATAGGCCACTGACATGTGCTGTCTGCTTCCTTCTCTGAATGTGCCTGTGATCCACATTCCGAGATGAAAGGAAGGGAGGACAGGGTGCTGGGGTGCTCTGGAATTCAGCGTCTTGAAGATGACTCCAGAGAGGTCAGCAGGGCAATCCTGGCCTGACCACCAGGGTGAGAAGAAGCTAGGCTCTTCTTGAACCTTCCTCACTAGGTCCTGGCCCCCACCCCTTATTGAAAACATCCCAAGGTAGCTTGTTCCCCCTCCACTGCCCCCAGCATCCACCAGGCAAGAATCCCTGTGGTGACTTTCTGAGCAGGAGTGCCTGTATTTTTCTTTTTCCTCTCTCCCATCTGTGCCCAGCTATGGGTAGGAGTGGTGAGTCAGGTTTGGAGCTGCTGCAGATCTGCTCCTCCGGTCTGAGCAGGTGGGGAAAACAGCTGGATCTGGCCCCTTCTGGGTAGGGGCCGCTCTCTCTTTTCCCTCTTTTTTTTCTGGCCACCCAGGCTGGCTCTCTGTCTCCCCTCCCCTCCTCCCTGGCATTTCCGCTGCTCAGCTCCGCAGCAGCCAGGTGTAACAGCATTGTTGTGTGTGTCATCACTTCCCTGGATTCCACACTGGGCTCCCTTTTCAGCCTTTAAGGAGTTTGTGTGCATGCAGAGGGGGTGGGGGTAGAGGAAAAAATCCCTGTGAAGGATTTTCTGAGTGGCAAGAAGAGGAGTCCTGCTCTACCTGCTATTGATTTCTGGCTGTCCTTTCTAGGAGCAGAACCCCAACCCAGTTGGAGACAAGGTGCTTGCACTGAGTACACTAGGAGGGGCTGGACTCGGTCTGTCTCCATAATGTGTATTCACGCGGCAGTCGGGCATTGGAAGGCCGGGAATGCAGGCTGCACTGCACTTGCCTCCATGGTCGCTCTGTCCTCCGAGGAAGCTAGGGATTTGACACTGGAGAAGCCTTAGGCTAGGGCAGAGACTTCTTGTTCCTGCTGGGGTTTGGCCCGAGGTAAGTGAGGCAGGCGCTCCAGGAAGCTGCTGGTCCGCTTTGGCTTACTTCTCGGCTCCCCTAGGCCGGCCGGGTAGGTCCCCCAGGCTTTCTGGAGAAGTCGGGATTCTGTCAGGCAGTGCACGTGGGCGCAGAATCACAATTTCTCTGCAGCATCGCGGTGACACGGCCCAGGGCAGCCCCCACCTCAAGGGCTCACAGTCCTAAGCCGGGCGGAGCTCACGGCCTCTGCCGCCCGGCTTGCTTGCCCGGCTTGCCAGGGACCGGGCAACCCCGGAGCCCAGGCGCCTCCTGCCTGTTGCCCGCGCACGGCGCGCCAGGGGCCCGCCGAAGAGCGCAGCCTCCGCTCTCTCTGTGAGACTCCCCAAAGACTGGCCTCGCTCGGAGGCGCAGCTCAGCAGCTCGGAGGACCGCCGGCGCAGGCGGCCTCCTCGGAGGTGAAGCGAGCAGTTGCTCTCTGCCCGGGCGGGGTATCCTGCAGCAGCGGCAGACGGCTGCTGGTTCCGCCAAAGGGTAGCGAGGCTTCCCAGCATCGTTCTGCTAGTCCAGCGTCGCAGCCAAGCCG
This sequence comes from Hydrochoerus hydrochaeris, assembly GCA_004027455.1. Lineage (NCBI taxonomy): Eukaryota > Metazoa > Chordata > Mammalia > Rodentia > Hydrochaeridae > Hydrochoerus > Hydrochoerus hydrochaeris. The sequence goes on along the minus strand of PVLA01014378.1, from coordinate 5,801 downwards.
AGTCCCGAGGTCCCCTTTTGCTAGAGAGGCTCTAAACACCCTTCAGCTTTAGGCTCCAGCGCAGGGAGAGGTCTGCAGCGCATTGCTTGTGGGTACGACCTCTGCTAGACACCTGGCCCAAAAAGCATCATTGTGCTGATTAGTACTTTCTTGAGTCTCAGTAACGGCGACTCTTAGTGGCCTTATCACTGTCTCATCCCTATACCTCATGGACACAGAGTCTGTGCGCGTCACATTCCTTCATTCAGTTCTCTTTCTCAGTCTCTCAGCCAACTCTGAGTCTTCTCCAGGTCTCCCACTACAACTCTTTCACACATACGTGTTACACATGCTAGTTCAGATCCTAAACGTTTTGGTGGAAGACAGGCCAAATTGCTACCTAGACTCTTGGTGTCTCCACATACTGGGACACTGCCCATCTAGTGCTGCAGTACGTGTCTGACTTCCCTGGGCCTTTGGAGAGTGACCCCATATCTGCGCTGCATTCCCCATAGTAGGGCTGTTCAGTTTCTTCTTGAAGCTCATGTACAGAGCATGCACCTGATGGCTTAATGCACACAGGCCATGCACCCTGACCTCTTCTTTGTTTTGCAGCTCTGCAGAAGGCTTAGACTGGCAGGCTGCAGCCGGTGGGGACCAACAGCTCTTGTATACACGCCCACACAGTGCCAGGCCTGAGGCCAGAGTCTGTTAGTCAGCCTGGTAAGGATTAGCAGAGTCATTTCCCCAAATACATGTTTGAGACAGAGGGTTGGAGATAGTCTGAGTGGAAAGAGAGAAGGTGAGACTGAGAGAAAGAGGAAACCGCTCAGCACAGTACTCTGTGGAGGAACTCAGCTCTGAAAGCTGTCTCCAGCTGAGGCGTCTTACAGAGCTCCTCCCTCTTTCTGTATGGGGCAGGGCTAGGTCTAGCAAGCCAGAACTCTGAGTTTCTTTTTGGATTTATTTCATTTCATTTGAGATAGGATTTTGTTATGTTGCTCAGGCTAGTCTTGTAGCTATGGGCTTCAATAAACCTCCACTTCAATGTCTGAGTAGTTGGGACAATGGGCACCTGCCACCGGGCCAGCTTTTGATTCCTTCTTACCTCACAGATGTGATATTGGGTTACAAGTTCACCAGTGTCTTTTTGTCCTTTGGAGTGTATGCCTGCCTCTGTCAGGGCAGTAGATCTTTCTTTAAGTTGAGGCTAATGCAGAGAGAAAAGACAGAGGGGGCTTGAGAACTTCCTTCCCCTAAAGACCTATGGGATGCTCCAGGAGAGGGAATCCCATGAGGCATCCTCTGATATCTCCTGTAACTTCCGTGGCCCAAAGCCATTTTGTTTAGTTGTGAACAAGGAAAGACCAGCTATTAGACTCCAACCCTTGCTTAGGAGTGTGATGCATTTTAAAAAGGTGCCTTGTCGCCTTTTCCCACACCAGACAGTAAGCTTTGATGGACAGAGACTGTGTCCCGGCTCTCAGTGCTTCCCATGGAGGGGTCCTCCACGCCTTCTATTAGAGCTAGAAGGAGGTTCTGTTCCATAGGGAGAACTGGGAAATGCCATTTGTAATAGAGCTAAATTTCTGAGAAAACAACTGCAGGTGAGGAAAAGTGACTGAACCACTGAGGGTCGACTCAGGCACTGAAAGTCCTCTTGTCATTTGGGGATACTTGCTCCTTGTGGTTGCACAACCATGCTGCTGGGGGTTAAGGACAGATCTCTGGTTCTCTGATGCTGGAGAGACTTGCCTGAAGCAAAGTAGACAATAGAAACAGAGTACCTGCTGCCTGGAGTCTTAACTCCCTGTACAGTCTCACAAGGACACCAGAGAGCCCTTCTGCTTGGTCCTCATCTTTAGCTCAAGTTTTTCATATCGAAGCAGGCAGTGTTTAATGGGTCTCCATATGGGAGGGCAGCCTTAGAAGTCTAGCTGCAAGAAGTCCAGGGAAAGGAAGGGAGAAGGGCTGAGTCTTGTGTTTTGTATTACTGACCTTAATGAGATTTCTTACACACCAAGAAAGTGTGTGTATGGGCATCTTACGGGCAGTAAGTACTACATTTCTCAAGGGTACAGCTTGATATATTTTACATGTAGTGCATTATGTAACTATGACCTGAATCAAGATACAGGATATTTTTGACAACTCAGGAGGTTCCCTAGTATGTTTCCCAGTCAATGCCTGCCCCCCCAAATAAATTGTAATCTGATTTCTATTATCAATTAACCTTGTGTATTTTGAGCTTTAAATAAATGGAACATATCGCGTGTGTTCTTTGTGTCTCCTTCCTTCTGCATAAAAATATTCTTAACTCCTCACAGATCTTATTGTATCAGATATTTATTTATTTTTGTTGCATTGTAATTTATACAATTTGTACACCCACTCATCTGTTGATGGACATTTGTTTCCAGTATGGACCAATCATCAATCAAGTAGCTGTTAACATTTTGTACATGTCTTTTGTGAAAGGTATCCCTCCTATCCAGAGAGTGTGGGTTCCACACATCCCATTTCGTATTTTACTACTGATCTACAATCCCATCCCGACCATTTTTTTTTTTGAGACACATCTTTGCTATGTGGCCCATGATCACCTCAAACTTGCAGTTCTCCTGCTTCAGCCTCCCAAGTAGCTGGGATTATAAGTGTGCACCACCGCACCCAGTTCATTTCATTTTTCATGTCCTTCCTTCCATTGTGACCAAATCTAGTTGTAAGTTAACAGGCCCACTAGTCCTCTTCAGATACCTTCTCACACTCAGATTTGCAATACACACACACACACACACACACGTATATGCACAGAATTTCTCTCCTATAGCTGTGTATCCTCATTGGGAAGATGTGAGTGAACTCAGCTTAGTGAAAACTTTACAACTTACCAAACCCTGGGCTCAGCAATCTGGTGGGTATTCTCAAGGAATTTTCAGATGATTGCTCAAGGGTCCACTGTTTGTGGACAACACAACAGAGAAGTCAGAAACCTTCCTTCTCTGGGAAGAAATAGACACTTGGTCCTCCTCTGAGCACCCTGAAATGTGCCTGGGGTTGGCTTCAATGGCATGGCCTGGGGCATCTTTCTGCAGCTGCTGTCCAAAGATGTTCATCTGGTCCTAGAAGGAGGTGATGGCCTGGAGATGTTGCAACTTGTCCTGGAAAGTGGTAAGTGGCGGGCGAATGTGTGTGGTCTGAGCAGAAGGCAGGAAGTTTGAGGGACTGCACTTCCAGACAGAGTATCTGCCTGTGCTCTGCAGAGAATCGTCACTATGGGGACAGAGGACCAACAGTCTACTTGAGACCACTTGGTACCAAGTTTTAAATCTTTAAGGTCCTGGCATGATGGAGAAGAGTGTGCTACCCGGTGGGCAGAGGTCACATGTGGGCTTTACACTTCCTGCAGCCAGCCTTTCTTTCCAAGGCCCCTTTATAGACTAATTGAGGCCTAGCTGGGCTCTGGGTTTGTAATTGGGGGTAATTACTGACAGGCTGCTGTGGTGGTACAAGCAGGCTTTTGTTGGGGGAAGCAGCAAGCAAGAATTTTGAGGCCTTGTGAGGGGACATTCTAGGGTCCTGGCATGCCCCGTTCCAGGTGCCTCTTGACTCTGACTATCTGCTTAGGGTGGCACTTCCAAGGACTGGGGAGTGGCAACATGTCTGTACTGGAAGGGACCCCTCAGATGGGCAATGGGGGCTCTAAGCCACGGAGGGAGACATTGCAGATGGAAGGAGGTCCTCAGGCTTGGTACTGTCCTCTATGTTTACCACCAACAGGCTGGGAGCACCCATGAGGAGCAAATGACCCTGACCTGTGCTTCAGTTCTTATTGTCATCATTCTTACCAGCAGCTGGAGAGTCTTGCCTTGCTTCAGAGAATTAAAATTTATCTTTTTTAATAGGCTGTATATTTACATGGACCAAAATTTAAAAATATGTGGAACATTTCTAGTGAAAAGTTTCCTTTCCTCTCTGCCCCTAACCCACTTTCCTCACTGGCTTCCAGCAACCCTAGGTTTCATGTATATCATTCCTGAGATATTTTATGCACATATGAGCTTTTTTCTGCACGCTTTCACTTTTCCCACATGGCAAACCTAATGCCCAGTGTTCTGTACCTTAGAAATCTTTCCATATCCCTGCATTTTATTTTTAGAGCTACTTGGTATTTAGAATGTTTCCAATTCTTTGCTTTTATAAGCAATACCATAATATATAGCATAACCAATTTTTTAGATATGTGCATGACTTTGATTTATGATGTCCAATTTTCTTCCTTCTAGGTTGAACCAGTACACACTTTTACTAATAGTGGGATTCCTGTTTCATTATGGGTTCACCAACACCCATCTTTCCTTTTAAGAAGTTTATATTGCAGGGCTGGGGATATAGCCCAGTGGTAGAGTGCTTGCCTAGCTTGAGTAAGGTTCTGGATTCAATCTCTGGCACCACGAAGAACAAAAGAAGACAATTCTCATAGGTGTAGTTGGGGATCATTCTGTGCTGTTCTTTGTTTCCTTTTTGTCCCTTTCTCCTGAAGTGATTGCCATGGCAAATTTGGTGTTTAATCTTCCTATTCCTGTTTTTAGACTTGGACTACATGTACACGTAGGCAATCCTTAGCATAGTTTTCGATTTCATAACTTTATATAAATGGTACCCTGTTGTCCCAGAAAGACATGTGCTTGCTTTATCATTCAACACTGTGTTTAAAGTTCCTGGTTGACACACAAAGACAAGCACCACTCCTTTTCTTTGTGTGGCTTCAGTCCATTGTATGATCACACTGCTATTTGTTTACCTGTGTTCCTGTTGAGAGGCACTGGGCTATTTCCTATTTATCACTATTACCAGTTGTCCTGTTATGGGCTTTCCTGGGCATGTCTGCTGATGCCCGCGTGCTACAGTTTACCAAAGTGGATTCTCAGGATTGAGGGGTACAGGTATCCTCAACTTATGCAGTTCGTGCTGAGCAGAGCCTCAGCTGCTTCTGTGAAGCAGGAAGTGAAGCCTACACCTTCAGAAGATGATTCTGGTAAGTGGGGTGGTGGCGTGGGAGAAAATGCAGGCTTGGGATTTAGCAGGTGTTACTTAAGCCCTGGCTTTGTAGTTTACTTGCTGTGCGGCTTTGGGCATGTTGTTCAGCCTCTTTGTGCCTCAATTCCTTCATCCACAAAATGAGGATGATAGTAGCTAGGCTGCAGGGTTCTTGAGAAGATTTCTTTGAAAAGATTTAGTATAGAGTGTAGCATGGAAGAAGCACTAAAAAAAATCCCAGCAATTATTATTCACAGTATTAATAATATTGACATTAAAATATATTAATATGTGGTTTTTCTTGGGTGGTGTTTGGGACTGAACTCAGGAATTTCACACTGAACTTTTTTAAATTTTAATTTTTGAGACAGAGTTTCACTAAGTTATTAAATTGTCCAGGCTTGACTTCAGTTTGGGATCCTTTTGCCTTTGTGGTGCTGTGCATTGAACTCTCAGCCTTTGTTTTTGAGATAGGGTCTCTCCAGGTTGTCCAGACTGGGCTTGGATTTGTGATTCTCATGCCTCAGCCTTCCAGATTTCTGGGATTACAGAAGTGTGCCACCATGCCTGGATAATGCTTGTTTTATTATTATTATATCGTAGTTATGATCCCTCTCTCTCTCTCTCTCTCTGTCATCTTACTGTATCTCCAAGACTGGCCTCAACCATCCTTCTTGCTTAGCCTGCTGAAAGCCTGGAACTACAAGTATCTCTGTGCGTGCCTGGCCATGTCATTCTTCCTCTTTCCCCTCCCTCTCCCCTCCCGCTCCCCTCCCTCTCCC
>PVLA01014377.1:0-30866 GCA_004027455.1 Hydrochoerus hydrochaeris | reverse complement strand
CCCCTGGGAAGGCACACAGTTCCCTGGGAAGGCACACAGTCCTGTGGGAAGGCACACAGATCCCTGGGAAGGCACACAGATCCCTGGGAAGGCACCCAGACCCCTGGGAAGGCACACAGTTCCCTGGGAAGGCACACAGTTCCCTGGGAAGGCACACAGTCCCATGGGAAGGCACACAGATCCCTGGGAAGGCACACGGTCCCCTGGGAAGGCACACGGTCCCCTGGGAAGGCACACAGTTCCCTGGGAAGGCACACAGATCCCTGGGAAGGCATTCACAATGCAAAACACCAAACCAAACCAATTGACTTGCTGTATTTGCAAAGCCAAACAAGTCTGCATGGGTCTGGGTCTCAAGGACCAGTTTTCAAATCTGATGAAGCTATGGTGTCCCCTATGAAATAAGGGCCAAAGCTGGAGGCAGGGGGACTTACTGAGAATGTGTGGGTGTATGTGGTAGGGTGGGGGGGTTGTTGAGGAACAGAACTCAGACATTGGTGGGGCAGAGAATCTGATGCATAGTTAAGAAATCGAAAATTTCTCTTATAAATCATTAACCAGCTAGATTTTAGATCTGGCCATGTCACTTCCTTCATCACCACTTGGAGCAGGAGAGACACATTAGCCAGATATCAGCCATAGATTTGCTTTTGAAGTTTCTAAAATTCAAAGGGATGGAATGACTCTTTGTGTTTCATGTGATTTCACTGAGTAAGAGCCCACTGCCTGACAGAGAGAGAAAGGCCCTGAGGAGTGAGGATGGCTAAATAAAAACAGCTCTATTTTCAGCACACTTTAATGATGACACCGTCTTAAGAGGGTTTTTTCTCCCTGCAATGCCTTTTCTATTCAGTGTCATTGAGAGTGTTTTTAATTTCAAAGTGAAGCTGTGGCATGGGGAGCTGATCAATGAAATTCTAGCAAGTTTTTCTGTGACTGTGGTTCATTTTTATATTTACCAGTGATGGAGATGAGTTCTTCAGCCCAGGCAATATTGCCATTCATGCCTGCTTAATAAAGGAAGAAACAAATGCCTTAAGCAACTCATCCTATTGGAGGGATGGAGGAAGACCCAATTTAGGTCTCTGGGGTAGTCGCTTGTCTCTGGGCCTTCCCTGTGAGTCACAGACAGAAACGTGAGGCAGAGAGGCAGAAGCACCGTCATCCAGACTAAAAAATTAGCTTGGGCTGAAACACTGGATAATGGCATTTGTGTATTCCTCCTTCCTCGCGGGTTTCTGCCGTACTTTCTGTTATGTATGCAGGGGATGCAGCCGGCCCTGCTGGCAGTTTTGTTTCTCTAAATTCCAGTCCTTGGACACTGCCAGGATTTAGGGTAGGGTCAGTCCGAGGTCATTTTAGCCCCAATAAAGATCTGTTTTATTAAAGCCCTGCTTGTCCCTTGCCTGTTTACTGCTCCCTAATACAACACTTTCTTTATCTTCTTTTGGCTCTGCCCCAAAGAAAGCAAGGAGATTTGCTGCAGCTTGGATTCCAGTTTCCATCTCCAGTCTAGTTTTGTGGGGTTTAAGAGCTTGAAAAAAGAAGGCAGAGGGGCATGGCCTTTAGAATTATACTTCACACTAGTGCACACCCCAGTTATGATGATGACTCTGACCTAACCTGTGAAGGGGTTTCTTCCACTCCATTTTGATGAGGAGCTGTACCATGTCATTCATGTGTTCCCACCCTTTCCAGTAGAGACCAGGCCTGTACTAGAATAGCACAGGTGAGAGTGAGAAGTGAAGACTGTAAACATGGAGAATGTTTCCCTGGGAACTTGGGAATGGGAGCTATGATTTTATCTGAATTCTTACTATGTTCTCACTAATCTCTCTGGTCCTGATGGTCACCAAGCTAATAAGCTAGCTCTGTTGTAAGGAGGACTGGCTTTCTGAGAATGTGACCTGTGTAAAAGTTTTGCTGGATCTGTATTTAAAAGGATTGTCCCCTCAGATAGTCAAATGTTTCACTTTCCTTGTTTTGAAATTTCTTAATACTTTTTAAACAAGGGATCCATATATTGAGTTACACTGGGCCCTTCAAACTATGTAGCTGGATCAATGATACCTGAACTCTGCATCATGTTGGAACTTTGGGCACTGGAGAACAGGTGGCCAACTCGCCACCCTGGTAAACAGCTGGGGCCCTGCCAGTGCGCGGGCTAAGAATCAGACATTGATCCATCCCCCCCACCCCCCTGTTAGCAAGTAGGCACCGGTGGTCTGAGTATCTTTTTTGGAGGATGAATGTATACAGCATGGCAAGTAAGGGGGATTTCCTTCTACCATCTCTTTGAAGGCAAATATTTTTATCACTGTTTTGCTCAGTTTTGATTAATGGTACTGCTTTATTCAATATTTTGTTTTCAAAAGTTCAATATTTCCTTCCATTTTCCTCTACCTGATTGAAAGAACAGCTAATGTGAACAAAATGGGCTGTACTATTGCACCCATTGCTTGTGTCCTGGTGACCTGCTCTGAGGTTCTGTGGTAGTTTTATTGCAGTGCGGTTGCATGGGTTTGTTCTCTCTTATTCTGCTATATTTTGCTACCTTCAAAAAAATAAAAAAATAGATAAGAAAGTAACAAAATACCTCCAAAAATCTCCCAACTCCACCAAAGCTGATCCATGGATCATGGGTGAGGAGAAACTCAAAAACAAGGCAACAGAATTATATAAGGTGATTAAAAGTATGTAACAACAACAAAACAAGTCAGTAAGGTACTGAGCAACCTGAAACAGGATATAACTAAGCAGATAATGGACTTAAAAAGTAAAAAGAAGAAAAGAAAGTGCTCTAGAGGATATGGCTGCATGTATGTTTGAGTATGTAGGATCGATAACCATGTTGCTAAGTTGTTACTGGATCATTGAACTCCTTTGCCATCTCACTGTTTGAATGTCCACTTTTTATGCTTTAATTTTGTAACTTTAACCAATAGGTCTAAGAAGACAATATGTGATTTATCAACTAGTGATTTCTTACTGCTTTTTTTTTCTGAGATTCTGTATTGTTTCTACCCCCTTTTTTCTGTTTTGCTTTTTTTTCTCTTTAAATAAAATTAAAAAAAAACACACTATATAGCTGGCTCTGACTGCAAGGCTGGACCATTGACTAAAATAATGAAGTATCAAAATAATTAATCTTTCATGCTCCCCTTGGGATTGAAAGATCGTGTTCTCAGGACTTAATAGAGCATAGGACACATGGAAAAATAGGCAAAACCTCTAACTCTTGAGATCTGTGCAGTGGAGGAGCTGGGCTCGTTGATTTTATGGAAAGGCAAATGCGAGGTGTCTTTGAGTATGACCATCCCACACCCTGCTGGAGTGCTGAGAAGAGGGTGACTGGCAATGACAGATGTGGCTGTGAAGTTAAGAGGCTTATAAATATGCCCCTCAAGAGGTAATTAGAGACCTAGAGAAGCTGTAGAGGAGAAAAGTGAGAGCTGGGTGAAATAGAGGGGGAGAATTCCAAAAGTGGAATTGGATATAACAAGAAAGAGCATATGGAGGGAAGTCAGAGTGGATGGGAGCTGGTGAGGATTAGAGATTTGTGAATGGATGGTCTGCCCCTCTCTGAAGGTTGCTGGAAGGCAGAAAGGGTATAGGAGATGGATGATGAAGGGTAGTAGAAAGAGAACACAGTCTAGAAAGTCAAGGATGCAAAAAGGAGATCAGAAGAGAGAGAGAAATATTGTAGAGGATCCAGAACACATCAGGTGTTCTTCTTCTCCTCTGACTGGTAAGATGCTGAACTGGGAAGAAGTGAAGCAGAAGGAATGTGTTAAAGGTTCTGGAAATCTAGACTGGGAACCATTGTAGCAGAATCAGTTTGTGTTTATCACAAATGTGTTTTCTGGATCCCACCCTAAACCTCCAGTTGGAGAAATGCAGTTGGTGGGGGGACGTTAATAGAGATTTTGGAGTTCAACAGTGGTATGAATGTTGGTAAAGAAAGGAAGGTGTAGATATGAGACACTCAGGTCCTCTAGTGCAGTGCAGGACTGGCCTGAGATGACTATAGTGGAATTTGTCTCAGGAAAGTTACTGTCAAAAAAGGCCTAGCAAGGAGCTTCCTGCGAACCAACTTCTCATGACACCTTTTCTTTCTGTGAGAGATCATCTCTTGTTATCACACAGAAAGAAAGACTTTCCAGGGAACACTATACTCTGTGTTACAATTTGAACCTGTAATGTTTCCCATGGGCCCATATTTAAAGCTTTGTCTCTAGTCCATGGCAATATCAGGAGGTGATAGTACCGTTATGAGGAAGGCAGTTAGGTCACCAGAGGCATGTCTTTGTAGAGCTTATTGGGACCTTAGCCCTTTCCTGACTCTGTTTTCCAGGCACCTGAGGTGAGAAATTTGTCTGCCATATGTTCCACCATGATGTGCTGCCTCACCCCAGGCCCCTAGCATAGACCCAAATCTCTGAAAGCATGAGCCAAAATAAACTTTCCTCCTCCTCCTCTTCTTCTTCTTCTCCCTCTTTTTTTTTCTCTCCTGTACTTGAATGCAGCAGGGCTCACAGCTATTAGGCAAGCTCAGTACAGAAAGCTACTTCCTGAGCCCCTTGTTTACTTTTATTTGGTGACAGAATCTGACTAAGTTACCCACTTATCATCTCCCCGCCTCAGCCCCTTAAGCTGCTAGAATTACAGGCATGAGGCCTGGCACTTTTGATCCTTAGAAGTTGATTATCTTATATATATATATATATATATTTTTTTTTTGGTACCAGGGATCAAACTCATAACCTGCCAAGCAGATGCTTATGCTGCTGAGCTAAATCCCTGGCCCATCTCAGAAATTTTATAACAGTGGATGGAAGTTGATTCACTCCTAAAAGTAGGATTCGAATCTATTTTGTTTTTGCTTACAGACATCCATCTAAGAAAGTTCCAAATAATTTTACCCCTGTGAGAGAAGTTTTAAGCATGAAATGAAGACCCCCATTAGATTGGTTTATAGAGTAACCCTCGTGCTGGAGTCAGGTACATCATCTGATCACTTCTTTCTGAAGTTCTATCCCTTGTTACAGCTCAGTTTTATAGGACATTTCCAGGCCTTGCCTTAATCAAAAGTCTCTATAGTTTTGAATCCAGCCTTTCAGACCTATATAAATTTGGTCTCTACTTGGTCTGCAGATTGTAAAATTGTGAACAAGTTGATGAGCCTTATATTCAGTGTATACCTGTTTCTGTAGCTGAGAGATTTCTAGTTTTTCAAATCTCTTTCAAATTCTTGTTGATTAATTCCTGATTGATGTTTCACTAATTGGCTGATGCTTCTCTTCCAACAGACTAGTTTTGCCTCTCAGTTGTTTAATCTCTAGAGAAATTCTAGACAACTTCTTAACATACCAATCATCTCACAGCTCAAATATGTTAGATAACAGTCATTTTCAAATTTTAATGTGTAGACAAATCACCTGTAAATGCACATTCAAGTTTAGTGGGTATGGAATGAGACATCAGGGCTGTTTTTTTTAAACAAGCTCTCTGATGATGCCAGTGTAGCTTGTTCCTGGGCCAGGTACTGATAGCAAGCTTTTATAGGATGAGTAGATCATAATTTTCTTCCATATTCAGCTCTACCCACTACAGCTTTTGATAGTCTCATCATTTTTCTTTAAATATGAGACAAAATAAGGCTATCTATAATTACCCTTGTTTTCATGCTTCTAGCTAGATTGATCTCTGCAAGTCAATTTCAAATTGATAAAGAGTCAAGATGGGGCACTGACATTTTTTTACATGGGTTTCTAGGATTTTCTTTGCATTATTTTCTTGGTGCTTCATTGCAAATACCTTATGAACAAGACTTATTGCATTGCATATGGAGAAGAATGGTGAACTGTACAAGGAAGATAAAAACAGGCTTTCTCCAACAGTGGGGTAACGTGGCAACAATGTTTACAAAACTTTGCTTCAGAAAGTCTCCATTCTCCACCACTGGCCAAATTGCACCCTTCTCTACAGTCCCCCTACCCAAATGCCCACCCCACTCTTCCCTTGCATTGAAAATTGTTATGTAAAGAGGAACTATTTATCTTTGACTTGGAAAAATATCATTTTTTCCATTTGTATGAGGGATTTGACAATTGTTATTGTTTATTACATTTACATTTTGCATGCAAATTTATTTTTATACAAGTGGGTGAGTTGAGTAAATTAGCCTTCTAAAAATAAAAGTCTAGGATCATGACAAATGTTTTACACTAGTGATATTTGAGGGTAGAGAAAATGGTTATCATTAAACATATAGCTGAGGTTTTTTCCTAACAATAAACCTTTCTGCTTATTCCTTATGATGCCTCTTTCAAACCACTGTTCAATTTCCCCTTCTTTTCACTGATGAATTGTTAGAATGATCTGTTACTTATTCAGAGGCATCTTTATCCTCACACTCCCTTAAAGTGTCTGACGTGGAATTCTATTTTCACAATTTTCCTGATTTGCACATCTAAGGGCATCAGCAGTTTTCGAATCAGTGGATTAAATGACTCCTCAGCCTCAATTTGCTTTTTCTCTCTAAAGCACAGATGCTATTAACCTCCTCCTGGTCCTTCAGCTTCTTGACTGCTGCAGTGTGCTGACTCACCAGAGGTCTCATCGTGCCTAGGTCTTCTGTGCTGTCTGCCTTTCCAGCTCACAACCCAGCTTCACATGGTGAGGCAAGGATCTAGGTTTATGGATGTGCCTTGTCTGTTCTTTCTTCTCTGGAGACCTCATCTGATTACATGGTTCTGAACTGTTAGTACCAGGCTATTAGTACATGTTCACCAAATCTATAACTTCTGACTTCTCTCTGCCTCTCTAATCATGTTTAATTGCCTGCTCCCCCTTTCACTATCACCTCAAAATTTCCTTCCACCAAATTTCTCTATTTTTGGTTATAGCAAATATGCAATTTCAGTTTTGAACCCAAACTGGTCAAGAAATAGTACATTTTTCTTTTTCTTTAAATCAAAACAATCTGATTTGGGAATACCTTCCCTTGAAGCTGTCAGAAAGTTAAATCTTGCCCATTATAGGACTAAGCCCTGCCTTTCAAAGGTTATGCTAAGATAATCCTCAAGTTCCTTTTTCTATTTTTTCTCCCCCTTTGAGACAGATCTCACTATGTATGTAGTCTAGGCTGATCTTGAAGTCGCTCTGTATCCTCGGCTTACCTGGAACTCACAGCAATCATCTGCCTTAGCCTCCTGAGTGCTAGGATGGTGCGTGCTATCATGGCCAGCTTTACTTCCCAAGTTTTTATGTACTAGAAAAGCATTAAAGAAGCTTCAGGTTATCACCAAGATGCCCCTGGTTTCAATTCTTTTTAATTTTCTTAAGGGCAAATGACTTTGCTATTTCAGTATTACCCTTGAGACCCAAGAATTTTGTATTAATTAAAAAGATGTTTTAAGCTTTTCCCTTTTCTTTTTCCCCTTCTTGAAGAATTCTATCCTGAAGCTTTTTTATGGAGCACAGCAAAATTGGTATTTTGTTCCTGGGGAGAGAAATGCAAGCCACTATGTCCTACAGTGAGACATCAAAAGCCAAGGATGATGGCACAGGCATTGAAAGGAAGCCCAAGGGGACAGCTGACACTAAAAGTCAGAGTCCAGAGGCTGAAGGAAGGTGTCATATAAGAGGGAACCAAAATAGCAAAGCAGGGGAGAAACTAGATCCAGAGCTATCATAGTGAGCTCATGGTTTTATGTACAAGTATTTTCTATCTCAGTTCACTGAGAGGGCCAGGGAGCAGCACCAGACCAATAGCAGTGAGTAATTTTAGTGCTCAGATCTTGACTTCTAAATACCATTCCACACTAAAATGAACACAAGCTACCAGCAAACTACCAATAAAAGTGAATTTCCCCAACCTTCCAAATGGAATCTACAAAATCTAAAGATGACATTGACTTCATAGTGAAAGACTAAATACTCTTCCTATACATCAGGAACAAGGCAAGGAGGTTCACTGACCAGTGCCAGAGGCAAGAAAAGAGAAATCAATAGCATTTGGATGAAGAAATGAAGATGCAAGTATTCACAGACATGATTAGTATTTATAGGTAATCCTACAAAATAAAAGCTACCAAAAGAAATGAGTGAGTTTTGGAAGATTGTATGAATAATTAGAAGCTGAAATTCTAAAAGCAAAATAATTTTCAGCAGCATCAGACATACAAAATACTTGGAAGTAAATCTGACAAAATATGTAAAAGATATTTACACTGAAAACACTGGTGAAAACAATTAAAGAAGACCCAAATAAAAGGTTCATTAATTAAATCAGGATCAGAAGAATCAATATTATTGGATAGAAATTATCTATAGCTTCTATACAGTCCCAGTAGAGGTCATAGTTGCCTTTTCTTATTTTAGATAAATTGACACATTGATTCTAAACTTCATAAGTAATTGCCCAAACTCTAGAATTGCCAAAACTACCTTAAAAAAATAAAGTTGGAATACTTACACAACATCACCTCAAGATTTAAAGTTACAGGCATTAAGAGAATGTGACATTGGTGTAAATATAGAAAAATAATCAATGGAATGGAATGGAAAATCTAGAAATAGAGCCACACAATAATGAGTGTGCAACAAAAATATAACAAATGGTGCTAGAACAATTGCATATTGCTATGCACAGAAATGATCTCAATGACAGTGTCATGCCCAGCAGGAAAAGTGTTGATAAAACACCATGCCACACTTCCCCAGGATCCAGGAAATCCAGTTTCTTCTGTGCTGCTCCAGTTGCCTCCATTTCAAGAGTTTAAGGAGTATTGGCATCAAATCTTTAAATTTCTTGTAGAATTCAGCCATGAATCCATCAGGACCTAGGCTTTTCTTTGTTGGTAAGTTTTTAATTATGTTTTCAATTTCAATAGCTGATATTGGGTTGTTCAAAATTGCTATATTTTCTTGGTTGAGCTTTGGTAGTTCATATGTTTCTAGAAATCTGTCCATTTCCTCTGTTTTCCATCCTATGTGAGTAGAGATTTTCAAAGTAGGTATTCATGGTCTTTTAAATATCCATGAGATCTGTGGTAATTTCCCCCTTTTCAGTCCTTATTGTGTGAATTTGGGTTTTTTTTTCTTTTTCTTTAAAGTTAGCTAGAAGTTTGTCAATTTTGTTTATTCTCTCAGAAAAAACCCCAGCTCTTTGATTCATTAATTCTTTGTATTTTTTTAGTTTCAATTTCATTGATTTCTGCACTAATCTTTACAATTTCCTCTCTTCTATGAGCTTTGGGTTTAACTTGCTCTTCTTTTGCTAGACACTTGAGATGAAGCATTAGGTTGTTTATTTGTGCTCATTATGTTTTCTTAATATAATTTATTGCTATGTATTTCCCTCTTAAGTCCACTTTCATTGCATCCCACAAATTGCAGTATGTTGTTTCTGCATTTTCATTGAATTTTAGGTATTGCTTTATTTCTTCTTTAATTTCATCTGTAGCCCACTGGCTGTTCAAAAGGTTGTTATTTAAGTTCCATGTATTTATGCAAGCCTTGCAATTTCTTTTGCCATTAATCTCCAATTTCAGTGCACTATGGTCAGATATTACACATGGGATAATTTCAATACCTTTGCAATTACTTAAGAATGTTTTATGGTATAATATATGGTCTATTTTGGAAAATGTCCCATGTGCAGCTGAGAAGAATGTGTATTCTGATGTGGTTGGGTAGAACACTCTGTAAACATCTACTAAGTCCAATTGCTCACAGGTGTGATTCAGTTCTATTATTTCTTTGCTGACTTTTTGTCTAGTTGATCTATCTCTTTGTGACAATGGGGTGTTAAGGTCCCCTGTTATATGTGTTCTTGTGTATTTGGTTTTTCATGTCCATTAGTATTTGTCTTACATAGTTGGATGGTCCTGTATTTGGCGTATATATATTTATAATTGTTAGTTCTTCCTCTTGAATTTTTCTACTAATGAGTATGTAGTAACCATCTTTATCTCTTTTAATCATTTCAATTTGTCGGCAAATAGAATAGCTACACCTGCTTTTTTCTGGGTTCTTGTTGCATAGGATACTGCTTTCCATCCTTTGACTTTTAATCTATGAGTTTCCTTTTGTGTCAGATGTATTTCTTGTATACAGCATATTGTAGGATCCTGTTTCTTGATCCATTCTGTCAACCTATTTTTTTGATAGGTGAATTGAGGCCATTTACATTTATTGATATCACTGATATGTACTGACTCGACTTTGCCATGTTATGTTCTAGTTGTTTGCTTTCTGTTTTTCCCCTTTGTTTAATTGCTTGTCCTACCTGGTGGTTTCTTTCTGTTGTTGTTCTGGGAATTTTGGGCATTTTTATTTCTATCTAGTATGTCTTTCAACACTCTTTCTAGGTTTGGTTTGATGGACATGAATTTCTTCAGTTGTTCTTTGTCATGGAAGTGTCTTGTTTCTCCATTAAAGTTTAATGAAAGTTTTGTTGTTTCTATCAGTCTGTGTTGAAAGTTGTTTTCTTTTAGGGCTTGAAATACCTCACCCCAAGCTCGTCTTGACTTGAGGGTTTGTGCTGAAAAGTCTGCCATGATTCTGATGGGCTTTCCTTGATAGGTGAGTTGTATCTTTTCTCTAACACTTTTTGGTATTCTGTTTTTATGCTGTGTGTCTGGGATCTCAATTATTATATGTCTGGGTATATATTTATGCTGGTTGTGATTGTTTGGTGTCCTATATGCCTCACTTATCTGCATATCAGATTTTTTCCCTACGTGTGGGAAATTTTCTGCTATTGCTTCTGTGAATATTTTAGTTATGTCATTTGCATTGACTGCTGTATTTTTACTGATGCCTATTAGTATTATATTGTTTCTCTTGGCATCATCTTTAAGCTGCTGGATTATCATTCAGTGCTGCTTAGTTATTTTTTAAAGTTCTCTCCTTCCATGATATCTAATTGGATCCTATCATCAAGATCCACAATTCTATCCTCAGCTTCATTTAAACAGTTTTGCCAGGTTTCAATAGAATTTTTTGTTTTTTGGATGTCTCTTTGAGTTTGTTTCATGAATTCTGGCTGTTTTCTATATTGTTCATTCAAGGTTTCAATCAGTTTCCCATGCTCCTGTACTTTTTTAAAATCTATTTCTTCTCTAGCTGTGCTGAGCAACTCCTTTACTAAGGTTGTTATTTCTGTTTTTACATGAGAGAGTAGTCCTAATTTTATTTCCCCTATAGCCTCATGGGTTTGTTTTTTTATTTCACTTGCTATCTTTTAAGAGATTTCCCGTGTGTTACTTTTGAAGTCCTCTATTTCATTTTCTCCTGTACTTGCACCTGGTGGACTAGATGTTTGAGACTGTATTTTGCTTTTTTGTTTTGCCATTTTCCCTTTTCAGGTTAATATTTGGTCCTTCAGTCCCACCTGTGTCAACTGTTGGTAGTGTGTATCTTGGGGTCCTACCGTAAGGTTGATGGTTTTCCAATTGCTGGGTCCCACAATGAAGAGGTGGGCCAGTCACCTGACTTCCCACTGCAGGCCCTGTTGGGTGAGTCCTATGTTCTTCCTAGGCTGACAAGCCTAGGAGCACTGATGGAAATCAACCCCTGGTTCCTGCTGTTATTATGTCTTCAGATTGTTCAGAGTCACTAGGTCTTCCTGTTTACAGTGTTTGTCTTGGCTGGGACCCTGCTATGTCTCTGGGTGCCCCACAGGCCCCCTTAATTTTCTCCAGGTTGGGAGAGGCCTTGTTGGCACCCTCCTCAACCTATGTGATATTCTCTATGTAGAGGAAGGACTCACCCACCCACTTGCCAAGCTCACCTATGACCTACTTCTGGCAGGGCTTCTCTATTGCTCTTGTTTACCCACTGAAGTTGCCAAACTCTATTCTTATTTTAGGGGCAAAATCATCTCATTGATGTAAGCCTGCTGAGTTCTTACTGAGTCTCCCCTGTGAAGATCAACAGCAATACTAGGTCCAAGCTGGGGGTCCCTGATGGCAGCAGTGGGACTGTGGAGGTGCATATCAGGGGTTGGAGTTCCTAGGTCCTGAGGTGGGCGGTCAGGTCTACAGGACATGGGAAGGGCCCGGGTTTGGTCTAGCCCTGTGTGTGTCACTATCTGGAATTTCTGGGTCCCATGAGGTCATCTGCAGAGACAGCAGAAGCTTCACGAGGGACCCTGGTCTAGCCCAGCACTGCTGGCTGGAATTCCCAGGTCCCACAAGGTCATCTTCAGAGACCTCAATTTTTTTTCACTTTGGGTTTATTTATCTAATTTCTTTCCTTCCATTTTGCTGTATCATAAGCTATGCTGGGAGAAGACAAGATGGCCGATCAGTGAGCAACAAAATACAAAGCCTCTCAGGAGAAACAATTCATATGCCAGAATAAAACACCCTGGAGTGACCCAGACAGAGGGAGATGGATCCTCTTGACACAGGAAGAAATTAAAATGTAAAAAATCTTGTCAAATATTTCAGGACTACAATTGAAACAGCTAAAAATTAAGGGACACAGCATTTTTGTGGTGACTCACCAAGTCTGCGCCAGCTTGAATCCACGCTGGCAGCCAGAGCCGCCCAAACTTGTTCCCACCACCACTCACAGGAAGCACAGCAGCGCTGAAGTCGGGGGTTGGTGAGCCCAATGGAGAGCGGAACTGGCAAAGGGACCTTCATTAATCCACAGTCAGTGCTGGGAATGAGACCCCCCATGGGAAGGGCATGACCAAATGGATGTCATGTTGGAATCTGGCAGGAGGAGCCTGAACTGGGAGCAACAGTGACTTCAGTTGATTGCTCCCTCCCCAGAGCAGATTCCTGGGATTTGCTTGGACTGGGCCACACCCCTGGCTGGGACCCAATGAGCCATCCCAAATTGATTCCCTGTGCCTAGCACACACTAACCAGGTGAAGGTCCCTGAAGTTTGGCTGGCCCGGTGGGGAGGGGCAGGCAAGAGAGGGCAGAGGTCCCTCTCCAGCATGCTTTGTAGGAAACAAGGCCAACAGGGAAGGGGGCTGGGATCTGCACTGTAACCTGTGTGGAGGAAGCCAGGGCCATGACAGGAGAGAGAGGCAGGAGGAGGCGCCCAACCCAGAACCTTGAGAGCACTGATCCAGGAGAAGGAAAAACAAGGGAGACTGAAGGCGGCAAAAACACAACATCAGACATGGCTTCAATGGACATTAAGAGATATCTTCAGGACCTTGTAGATGAGCTCAAAACTGAAATATTAAATCAGGTAAAGCAGGATATGAGTAGAGTAATAAAAGAAATGCTAAGCATCTCTCAGGAAGATACAGATGGAAGAAGGGAGGAACACAAAAAAAGGTAGAGAAACATTTGATAAAGAATATAAACAAAATATAGAATACATGAAGCAGATTCAAAGATGCTACCAGGAAGTTAAAAACTCCATTGAAAGCTGGCAAAACTCCTTAAAAGAAACTAAGGATAGACTGTCAAAACTTGAAGACAAGTTGGCAGTGTGTGATCATGAAAGGAAAGATTTCTTAAAAATAACAAGGAAACAGGCAATAACAATACAAAAGCTAGAAGACAACAAGAGAATCTACAATTTAAGAATAAGAAATGTGAACAAAGAAGCAGGAATACATACAGGTGAATTACAAAGGCTATTCACAGAAATAATTAAGGAAAACTTCCCAAGCATGGGAAAAGAAAATGACATTTGGTTATACGAGGCATACAGTATGCCAGCCACCTACAACCAAAGCAGATCTACACCCAGACATATAATAATCAAGATACCAGAAATTCAATATAAAAACAGAATATTAAAAGCCATCAGAGAAAAGAAACAGATTACCTATAACGGTAAGCCCATCAGAATCATGGCTGACTTCTCAACACAGACCATCAGATAAAGAAGAGGTTGGGGTGAAGTGTTACAAGCCCTGAAAGAAAATAACCTCCAGCCCAGACTGATGTACCCTGCAAAACTGTCACTAGAAGTTGATGGAGAAACAAGATGCTTCCATGACAAAGAGGAACTGGGGGAGTTTGTGACCACCAATCCAACCCTACAGAGAATACTGAAGGACATTCTAGAGAGAGAGAGAAAAAAAAACCAGGATTTTAGGAACCATGGCAGAAAGGCCTCAATAATTGGGGTAGGCAGTAGAATGAAGGAGAAAAGTAGACAAACAAAGGCAGAAAAATAGCATAGCAGAAATGAGGCAGAAAAGGATGGCTAGCATCTCTAACATAGATGACCTTGATATACTATATTATTAATAGTGTACCAGGATTTAAAACCCACATTACTCACACTACTCTGCTTAGATGTATTATATTCTGTTCCAGTCATTCTACCTGTACTAGATTTGAGGGCACAGGCAGTTATCCCGAAAATAACAGGATATAGTATGGTAATCATCCTTAATTTCCAATTAACTTAATCTAAAGCTGTGTATAACCTACACTTTTACCATGACTTATTGTAATCGAATCTGGTTTGTTAGATTGTTGTTTTGTATTGATAGATTTTATTCAAAGCTGTTATGATTGCTAGTATCAAGTCTGAGAGTATAGGCAACTGCACTGAAGATGACAAGATCCACTAGAATATCCACTCTGGTTTGATTATTACCTGCCTTTGAAGTTTTATACCGTCTACAATATTTTACTTTTACTAATGTTATTTACTGCTATATTCAATCATACTGCTATATTCAATTATGCCTGTTGATATAGAGATTCTATTGAAGATAATAAGAAACAACACAGTAATCATTGTAGATCACCTTGTACTGTGGTTTTATATGACTTTTTGGTTTCATGTTTTTATAGGAATTTGTTTTGTTTTGTCTTGCTAAGTTTTGTTTTTCCCTCTAATATAGAAAGTATAAAAATACATGCAGATATTCATGCATCCATAGCTGTCTACACTCTCACTGTTTGACTATCTACTTTGTATGCTTTAATTTTGTAACTTGAGCAACTATTTCTAAGAGGACAATATGTAATTTTAACTAGTGATTTTTTATTTTTTTATTTTTTGGAATTCTGTATTACCTCTACCCTTTACATGCTTTTGTTTCTCTTTAAGTAAAATTAAAAAAAAAATAAGCCATGCTGTTAGATGGTTCTGCACAATGGTAAACAACACAAAAGGGACTCTAAGACCTGTGCATAGTTCCTTGTTCAGTTCCCTAGGATCTTATAGATTATCTGGTGGTGAATCATTAAGTCACAGCAGCTAAAACTATGCTAAGGTACAGCATGAACCTGGCCTGACATCCTACCAGTTTTTTGGCTTTTGTAGAAATGCCTCCATCCATTTCTGAAATGTGCTTACTACAGAAATATGATGTTCACCTGGATGTATTTATGAGATCCTGGATTTTCAGGGTGCCTTCAATCAACAGGAAATAGACATTATATTCCTACCTGAAGGAAATGCTGATGTGGCTGCTTATGCATTTAGGAGTGACAGAAATGAGATGGTGCTCTGAGAATTACATTCATACAGAGGTTGCTAACTCATCTCAAGGAAAATGGCTAGCACAACAACTAGAATCTATTGTAGTAAGGACTATGGAAAATTTTAAATATATATTAGCCTAAAAGGGATAGATTACTTCTGTGAATATTTTTGCTATGTCACTTGCATTGACTCCTGCATCTTCACTGATGCCTATTAACCTTATATTTTTTCTCTTGGCATCATCTTAAAGCTATTGAATTGACACTTCATGCTGCTTTGTTATTTTTATAAGTTCTATCCTTTCATGATCACTAATTGCGATACTGTCCTTGAGGTCCAAAATCCTCTCCTCAACTTCATTTAAACAGTTTTGCACACTTTGAATAGATTTTTTTTAATTTCTTGCATGTCTCTTTGAGTTTGTTTCATGAATTCTACATGTTTTCTATATTGTTCATTCAAGGTTTCAATGTTTCCCATGCTCCTGTACTTTTTTCTCTATTTCTTCTTTAACTGTGCTCAGCAACTCCTTTACTAAGGTTGTTATTTCTACCTTTACATGAGAGAGTACTTCTAATTTGATTTCCTCTATAGCCTCATGGAGTTGTTTTTTTTATTTCACTCACTATATTTTCAGAGGTTTCTGGTGTGTTACTTTTGAGGTCCTCCATTTCAATGTCTCCTATACTTGCTCCTGGTGGGCTAGATGCTTGAGATTTCATTTTGCTTTTTCATTTTGCCATTTTCCCCTTTTGGGTTAATATTTGGTCCTTCAGTCTCACTAGTGTAACTGTTGGTAGTGTGTGTCTTGGTGTCCTATTGTAAGGTTAATATTTGCCCAATTGCTGGGTCCCACAATGAAGAGGTGGGCCAGTCACCTGACTTCCCACTGCCAGGCCTGTTGGTTGAGTTCTATATTCTTCCTGGGCTGTCAAGCCAAACTGACTGGAGCCTGCCAAGATCTTCTGTTTGGGTGAGGCAGTCAGTGAATCTCCCCTCAATCTAGCACAGTTAATCTGCTGTAGTCCAAAATTCTGGGAGAAAGGGTGGGAGCTCTGGCTGGAGTTCCCTGGCCCCAAAATGTCTTCTGTGGAGAAGGTGGGGCCTCAGGGGAGGTCAGAGTCTAAGCCACCCCAGGCGCTGCTGACTGGAATTACCAGTGCCTCGAGGTGATCTGTGCAAAAAAGGTGGGGTCCCAGGAGAGGCCCATGTCTAAGCCAGTCCAGGTGCCTCTGGCTGGAGTTCCTGGTGCCGTGAGGTGGTCTCTCTCCTCTCTGCATCTTTAACAGTGGACTCAAATTGGAAACCATTTTTAAAACTTCACTATTTATAGAAAATAGTAGGAGAAACATACCATTTTTTTAAAGTCTAGGTCTCATTATGTTCCGAAGACTTGTCTCAAACTTGTGGGCTTAAATGATTCTCTTGCCTCAGCCTCCCAAGTACTTGCAACAAGCCAGGTGCCACTATCCCCAGATAGGAGAGAAATGTTATAAGCTCAAATTAAGCCAAGATTTCTAGTTACCATGCCACAACAAGCTGATAAATCGGGTTTTATTGAAACTAAGATCTAGTCTTTCAATGACATCAAGCAAATGAAAAGAGAAACCACAGACTGGAAAAATAAAAGGTTTGTAAACCACATATCTGATGACGTCTATCTAGAATCTGAAAAGAATTTTCAAATCTCAATCCAAAAGTCCACTAACAGGTAAATAGATAAACAAATTGTGTTATGTATATACTGTGGAATACTACTTAATAGTGAAAAGGAATGGACTATTAATATAATAAAGATGTAAATATAATTATACTGAATGAAGAAATCCAGCCAAAAATAGCTCATACTGTCAGATTATATTCATTTGGGTTTCTATAAAGTGCCAAAGAATTTATAGGGACTGAAAGAAGAGTCAGGGTGAAAAGAGGAGAAAAATACAAAAGAGTTTGAGAAAACTCTGGGAGTGACCAATATGTTCATTATCTTTATTGATATGATGGTTTCAAGGGCACATATGCTATGCACAGGCTTACATAACTATTGACTTGAGCATATACAATTATTGCTTGCATAGAGCTGTTCAGATAATTTTTAAATAATCTTGCAAAATATTAACAATGTTCAGACAAAAGATAATATAACAAATGCACTGACTCTGGAAAGAAAACATTTTGCTAAATTTCCTTTAGATTTTTTAAAGAAGGAAATGATTAAGATGCGGTTGAAGTTATGACCCCTTCCTAATGCAATTATGCTCCCCACTCCCCCCCTTGGTATGAATGGCTGCTCCACCATACTATCCTGCCTTGGAGCCAGCTGAGTATGGACTGAAACCTCCAAGAACTGTAAGAAATAAATCTTTCCTTGCTTCACCTTAGGCGCCAGGTATTTTGTCTCAACAATGAGAGAAAAGTAATCAATACAATACCCCAAAAAGTAATCTCCCCATGTAAATAGTACTATTTTCTTCATCATCCAAGTGCCAAGTCCTACACCTTCACTTATCTCTATAGTTCTTACATCTGTTCTTCACTTTCTACTCATTCTTCATTCAAAAATGCCTTTCATAGTTTGTGCATTTATCTCACTCTAGAGCCACACCCCGTCATTTGCTCCAGGCTTCCTTCTCCTTCCTTTTCCACTGTACTCCACTGCCTCTAATCTTTTCTTCAAATGAGCACTGGGGTTTTTATAGAAGATCACTTTGGACTCATCACTCTCTTGGTAAGAGGCTTTTAAAGGTAGGTTTCAGACCACTTATCCTGGCAATCGCTGCCCTTTCCAAGCTGGTCCTACATACATTTACCTCCTCCCTGGATATGAGACCCCACACTGGGCAACTGTCAGTCTCCACCTTCTAGATCACTCTCCACTCCATCACTCTCAGCTGCTTCTCCGCCTTTCTGGCTTGGTTACAGCCCTTCCTGCTCTGCAGTCTTTGTAACTCTAGACCAATGCTGCCTTTTACCTGTCAGAACTCATGCTCTACCTCCTCCTCTACACCAATCCTTTGGGCAGTTACTATCTGAGATTCAGATTCAATCTCTTTGGGCTGGCTTTGTGACATGACTTTACTTTGCTATTTGACTTTTCACATATATGTCTATGCTTCTGTCACCATGAGGCTATTACTTCCCTAGCATATTTTACATAGACACTAATTCTTTCTGTTTCTCAAACCAAAAAGCTATTAATTCAAATAATTTAGAGAAAGGCTGCATACCATGCTCCTCTCTCAAAGGCTCATGTTACATATTAAAAGATCTGAAAAGTCTTGTTCTGAGGAGCAAACTTACTTTTATTCTCATTCTTAATAGTAAAGGAAAATGTGTTCCTTGTGACAATATTGATCTTCCAGGCACAGACATGGTGCTCTGTGACAAGTCTCAGCTACTGGGGATGGTAAGATAGGACAGACCAGCCTGGGAAACATAACAAAACCCATCATGAAAATAAAATTAAAAAACGTTCCTCATAATTTAATAGTTCTCAAAGAGGACCTGGGAAGGCCTAGGAGTATGTAATAAACTCCTTATCATCATCATAACCCTATAATGATGTTTTGCCCAGTGCCCAGGTACTTGGGTACTCAGAAAATACATGGAGATTTGGTGAGTTACCATGATTGTTTTAGTAATTTAATTATCTAAACTTTTCCAAGAGTTTCTCTTGATGCAATCTTGATAATACTGTATAACAAAGAAACAACTTAGCTTCCATTATGAAAATGTTTGGTTCTTTGAAATTAATGGAATTTTCTAAGTCTTTTATGCTTCTGTTTGACTGAGGAAGACAGTCTATACTTGTACACACTGAGAACTTTAAAGGTTCGCAGAATTTTCCACTGTTTGCATATCATACCTTTGGTTTGCTTATTGTCACTTAAAAGTCTGCATTATTGTTTCATTTTACTTAATGATATTACTCAGAAAAGTTAGGCAGCTGTCTGAACTCCCTGAGAAGAACTAATTCAGGGGGAGATCCAAGATGACTGACTGAGTGGTAGCATGATAAGAGAGCCTCTCTGAAAAAACAAAAACAAACAAACAAAAAACTCAGATGCTAGAATCTAACAACATGGAGAAAGCCAGATAAAAGGAGAGGAATTCTCATGACCCAGGAAGAAACTGAGGAAAAAGAAAAAGAAAGAAAGAAGAAGAAGTGTGGACAGAGTGCTGGAGCTGGGCAAACTCCAGTCACTGGGTTGCCGTACCGGGCATGTCTTAGAGTCAGGTGACTCACGATTGAGCTGAGGTCATGGCCTTACCAAGAGCAGGCATTGGTGAGCTCGAGACCCTCAGCTGGAGGAGATGCTGTGGCAGGGAGTGGAAATGGCGAGTCGAGCTGCACGAACTTTGGTGAGTGACGGGAACTGGATTCCCCAGAGCAGGATGACCAGCTAGATGATGTTTTGGAGTTGGGCAGGGCCGGATTGAATCAAAACCCGAGGCGGCTCTTGGTCTAAAGCAGATTGGTAGGATCTGTTTGGGCTGGGCCAGGACCCTGGGTGGAACCCAATAGCTGGAGACAAGGCTGTCCAGAGCCAGTGGCATCCCCAGAGGACACACAAATGTGCTGAAACATCCACTGGGTGACTGATGTAGGGGGAGGGGCTGGCTCACAATGTGCACCTCGTAGATTGGCAGTGGATGGGGTGGGGGGCAGCACTTCCCTAACCAGTGTGCTGCAGAAAAACTGTGGGCAGTGTGAAGGGTCCAGAGACCTCTACCACCCACCCATCTGAAGGGGGCCAGAAACATGACAAGACAGAAACAGCAAAAGGCTTCCAACCGCCAAACCAGGGAAAGTGAGTCTAGTAGAGGTAAATGCAGAGGAGGTTGAGGGCAGCAAATATGCAATATCAGACACGGCCTCATCGGAAATAAAAAAATACTTCCATGACCTCATTGAATTTAAATCTAAAATTGTAACTCAGGTGAAGCAAGGTGAAGCAAGATATATGAAGATTAAAAAAGAAATCCTGGGTAATCCTCAAGTAGACACAAATGAAAGAATGGAGGAATCCAGAGAAAGGAGAGTAGCCTTTGATGAAGAATATAAACAAAATCTAGAATACATGAAACAGATCCAAAGAGAATATCAGGAAATTAAAAACTCCATTGAAAAGCTGGCAAAATTTTTAACAGAAACTAAAGACAAACTTTCAAAACTTGAAGATAGATTTGTAATGTATGATTGTGAAATGAAGGAGCTCTTAAAAATAACAAGGAACCAGAAAGCAATGATACAAAGGCTAGAAGATGACAAGAGGATTTATAACCTAAGAATAAAAAATGTGAATATTCAGTCCTTGGTACCACACACACACACCCACACAAAAAAAAATGTGAATGAAGATGCAGCAACAAATACAAATGAAATAAAAAGTCTATTCACAGAAATAATTAAGGAAAACTTCCCAAACATAGGTAATAGAAGTGAAGTTCAGATAAATGAGGCATACAGAACTCCAGTCAGCTACAACCAAAACAGATTTACACCCAGACATATAATAATCAGGATCCCAGAAATCCATCACAAGAACAGAATATTAAAAGCAGACAGAGAAGAGAAACAGATTACCTATAAAGGAAAACTCATCAAAATCACAGTGGACTTCTTGATGCAAACCATCAAATCAAAAAGAGCTTGGAGCAAAATATTCCAAGCCCTGAAAGAAAATAACCTCCAACCCAGATTGATGTACCCTGCAAAACTGTCTCTCAAAATTAATGGAGATACAAGATATTTTCATGACAAAGAGGAATTGGGGGAGTTCATGACCACCAATCCAACCCTACAAAGAATACTGAAGGACATTCTAGAGAGAGAGAAGAAAACCACCAGGATTCCAGGAACAATGATAGGCCTCAAAGAAAGTGGCAGACAGTGGAATGAAGGAGAAAAGTAAACAAACAACAATGACAGAAAAATAGCATAGCAGAGATAAGACAGAGAAGATTGGTTATATCACTGTTTTATCTTGACTGATTTTATTTGAATCTGGTATGTTTGAGAGTATCAAGTCTGAGAGTAGAGGCAACTACTCTGAAGATGACAAGATTCAATAGGATACCCATTCTGGTTTGATTTTTAACTGTCTTTCAAGCCCTATAATGTCTCCAATGTTTAGTTTTTATTAATAGTGTAATGCAATGCTAAGTTTAATTATACTATGTTTGACAATATAGGCAATTTTATTGAAAATAACAAGAGACATCATAGTAACTACCGTAGATCACCTAGTATTGTGGTTTTATATGTTCTTTTCATTTTGTGTTTCTCTAGGAACTTGTATTGTTGACTTGTTTTGATTTGTTTCTCCCTCTAATACAGAAAGGCTAGGTATACATGTAGAGACTTATACATGTGTAGAACTTCTAAGTAGTTTATGAGAATGGATTATAGTTATAGTAAAGAAAAAAGAGAGGAAAAGAAAGTATTCTAAAGGATATAACTGCATGTATGTTTAAGTGTGTAGGATTGATAACCATATTACTAAGTTTTTGTTGAATAGATGAACAGAACTGGTTGCAGTCTCACTGTTTAAATGTCCACTTTGTAGGCTTTACTTCTGTAACTTCAACAACTACTTCTAAGAGGAAAATATGTAATTATCAACTAGTAACTTCTTACTGGTTACTATTTTTGTTTGTTTTGTTTTTGAAATTTTGTATTATTTCTACCCTCTTTCTATTTCAATTTTTTTCTTTAAATTAAAAAAAATAACTAATTCAGAACTTCTTCACAGACCAACTAGGCTTCATTTTTTTCTTACATCTGTGGCTCTGGATGTACTTTTACCTGCACATTGGATAGAATAGCTAATAATTTGAATCTGAATCTCAGGTAGTAAAGGAAAAAGGACTACAATTCATTCTATGGCCAAGTTGTGGTAGAATTACTAGTAATTTAACACCAAAGGTTGACCTTGGAATTCAAAAGTAAAAGGAGATTTTAGAGAAAACTGAGAATAAGTTTGTGATGTTTTTAGTTACTACGATTTTCTCTTAAAATTTTCTCACTTATCTTTGAGACAGGGTCTTACCATGTACTTCAGGCTGACTTTGAACTCACTATATGTCTCCAGTTCATGATCCTCTTGCTTCAACCTCTCAAGTGCTGGGATTACAGGCATATGCCACTATGTCTGGGCTTCAACTGCTTTTAATTGATAGTACAACTATAGATAATATGTATCTTCTATTGTACAATGATATAGTGTGATTTTTATATATCATACACATAATATATGGCTATATATCTCCATCTCCATCTATTTAACATATATGAAGGTGTGTTACATACGAAATAGATGTGTTAAAGAGCTGCTTCTTTAATGTATTTTGTATAGAGCAAAAAGCTAATTTTTCCCATCTCTGTGTATTACCAGACTACCTCCCCAGAGGCATTCTTAAAGTTATTTTTCAAACCTTCTAAAGTTATACGATCCATATGTAAATATTTATTTATGCAATCCTAAATATTACACAATTTGTAATTATTAACCTCATTCATTCACTTAATATATGGAAATGTGTCCTTTTTCAATAATATAGAGCTGCTTCTTTAATGTATTTTGTTATTTGCATATACTCCCATTTGTTTTCGCATCAATGATATTTAGTTTATTTCAAATCATTTACTATTATAAATGAAGCTATAATTAATGTACTTATGCATCTATTTCTTCCAAAAATTGTGAGCAAAATTATGTATTTAATTATTCAGTTTAGAAATTTCTGGGTTAAGAGGTATATATTTTTTATTTTAGTAGGTCTTGCCTATTTTTCCTTTTTTATAGTTATGTCATTTCAAAAATTTTACTAACAATTTATGACAATGCTAATTTCCCAATATCTTTGTCACCATAGTATACTATTCAGATTTCTTTTTTACTTTTTCCAGTACCAAGATGAAAAAGTAATTTGATTTTTATGTAATAAGGGAAGTCAAGCATTTTTACAGGTAAGAAAAATTAAATTTTTTTCTTTAAATTATGCATATTCCTGTCCATGTACCATGTGGTATTGTCATAATATTGATTCGTGGGAACTCTTTATATATTGTCCATGATAGGTGTTGAAGTAATTGAGTTTAATCATGAGTACTAGTTTCTGAAAGACTTTTGATTGTAATCTTTTCCAGTGTGTCATTCTCCTTCAATCCTTAATAGTTCAAAGATGTAAACTAGAGCATGTTTCTAAAAAAGTAATTTTCATTCCATTTCAGCTTTGTAAAGCTTTTCCCAGTGAAACAAGACCCAACTTGTATAGTTTTATCTTCTGTATCATCCAAATTTTGTCAGTGGGTAAAATAGAATGTTTTTTGAAAGCAGCATAATCCCATGTTCTACAAAAAATAAACTGCATATCTGGCATGGCTGATGAGATTTAGTCAAAGTAGTCCTAAAGTTCCCTTTGGATTAGAGATATAAATTGACCACCCAAAGGCCAAGTGCAGCCACAAGGTGTTTTGTTTGGCCAACATAATATTTAGAAAAAGTTGGAATCTTTTGCCCACATTAAAGCAAGTGGATAATCTTACAGGAATTTCTAGATCTCTGGCTGCTCTTGAAAAATCATAAGATCTGGCAACACTACATTTCCACATGACAGTAGCTGGCTAGACCTTCGGGGTATATTTACTCCTTTCATAAACTATGCACCTCCGTGGACTTCAACCCAGCCTGCCTCATTTTCTTATGTCAATTCCCAGGTTCCTGTCAGTGTTTGCCTTTGAAATTTTTGACTCTTTGCTCCTGGAATTTTTCTCTTTCTTTCCCTGTCAATCAGAAAAAGAAAAAAAATCCTCTAAGTATGTCATCTTATTCTCAGTTTATTTCTACTTCCATACCCTGCCTCCCTACCTGTTTTGTGAAAAGGTTTTCCCTGCCACCGGTAGAGTATTTCCTTGGACTCTGCATCATGTCCTCATGTTTCTCTGTTAGTGTTTCTTTTAGCAATCAAGTTTGTTCCTCCAGATACTTTCCAAAAAAAAAAAAAAATAGAATAAAAGTCTGCTGTACGAGGGCATAGATTTCAAAACACAGTTAACAAATGTTAATGGAGTTTTGAGAGAGATGAATAAAACGTATTTTAAGGCATCCTTTTTTGGACACTACTGGAAATGTCCTGTAGGATAAAGCTTATCAACCCAGACTCGACGTGCCCCTCTCCAACCCACCGTTCTGTCTTAATTCAAGACCCTGGCAGCTTCCTCCTGAGTGATTGCCCCAACCTCATATGATAACCAGCACTTTGCTGCAGGTCTCTCTTCTTGAATTCCATTTTCCAGGTATCATTTTATAAAGCATGACTCTTACTTCATCAGTCATTACCCCTTTGAAAACAACCCTCCAATCATTCCTTGCTTCCTGTAAGAATTGTTTGATTGCCAGCCGAGTTCATAAGGGCTGTATAACAGGCCTTTGAGCTGCCTTTCAGTCTGCACCTTGAGGCCTAAGTACATTAGATTTTTTGCCATTCTCTGAGCACAGTAAGAACATTTTGTCCCCATGCTGATGCAAAGGGTGCTTTCTTTAATTAAAAGTCATATGCTTGCTGTTTCACCTAGCACTTCCTCTGTGAGACATTTTTTCCTGCTTTATTATTTTCTGCTCAGTCCCTCCTTCTTTTGTCTTTCTGTAGTCATCACAACTATCTTAGATTATTTTTATTAAATTGTGAACTCTTTGAATATATGTAAAATCATTTAACTTTATGTTTCCAGAATCAATTTTCATAGTTTGAGATAGAGTGCATGCTCATTAAACATTTAAGGAAAAAAAAGGAGCCATTAATACCTTAACTCATGTTATTAGTCACTTTGTAACTTCAAGAAGATACAGTGTCCTTCTCTCTTCAGATAGCAACATCTTCCTAACTGAAACTGGATGTGACCCTTTTCACTGGTTTTCCACTGCTAGTTCCTACACCTCGTCTGTACTGTCCTCGCCTGTCATTCCAGCACCAGCCATTGTCATCCTCTGATGCTTCTCCAACCACAGAAACACTAAGGATCCTGAAAACCCCTGCTTTTAATTGGTCTTAGCTCTTGCTTCTCGTTCTAGTATCTTCCTATCTTTTCTTTTTCCTGTGTGGCTGTGCATATAGGAGGCTTTCCTAACTTCACGTGCTGTGGGGGGGAAAGGGTGTCTCCATGTGCCATGGATGGCACTGTTTTTACTGGGTAGTTTTCTAAAAGAAAACTTTTAGAAAAACTGTCAAATAAAAGTCACCAGGTTTTGTGGGACTTGTATCTCCTTTCGTCAGGTCTAGGCCATCCTATGGAAGAGCCTCTCCAGTTCTCATGAGAAGTTCACGCAGGACTTTGTAATGTCACGCCTATTTCCACAGCCAGTTTTGCCATGTCCTAATATCCTGGCTCACTGTGACCTCTGTCCCCTTGGCGGTCCAAGCACCAAGCCCACTCCAACCTCCTCTAGGACAAGACCTCTCTTTTTCATCTTTTTTACCATGTGTAGAAACAGAATTTTTTAGTACAAATTAGATGCTCAGTAAATTTCAGATGAGTAAAACATGAGAGTAAGAGTTATTTGTTGCATACAATTCACATGACTATATAAATGCTTAACCCTTCTCTTTGCATTTGAATATATCCTTTTAAAGTTAATACATGTAATATATACTAATAGAAACTATATTAGGCATTTGTCATGGTTCATGTCAGTGGCCCCCAAGTCTCATGCAATTATGCATTTGTCATTGGTTCATTGCCTGGTGCTCGGATTGTTACAGGCAACTGAGCTAGTTAGAAATATTATAGGCAATCAGACAGGACTAGGCCCTCAAAGAAGCCAGCACAGAGGACCAGATGTATGATGACCTTGGAGGAGACACACACCATTTTTTGTGGGCCAAATCTCAAGACAGAAGACACACACCTCTTGCTGTGGGCCAGATCTCAAGACAAATGCAACCACACCCTTAAGTTTAACCCTTAGGGATTAAATCTGGATCACTTCAAGAAGCCAGGAGTCACCATCCCAATCCCCTATAGGATGAGTCACTGATCCATAAAGGATGCCCGCCTTCTATGTGACTCACTTCCCCATTTGTTCCCAATTTAATCAATTTTACTGAGTTATTAATCTTATTGGTTGACCACAGTTCTGTCCCACCTTATACCCACTTTGCAAATTCCCATTTTTCCCCACCTTTGAACTATCTAGTTCTATGATTTTGCTCTATAAAAGTCCCTGGAAAAGGGCTGGGGATTTAGCTCAGTGGCTTAAGCACCTGCCTGACAAGCGCAAGGTCATGAGTTCGATCCCTGGTACCAAAAAAAAAAAAAAAAAAAGATTTTGAGTTCAATCTCCAGTACCAAAATGTCCCTGGAAAAGATGGTCCTTGCAACCTGCTCAGGACCCCTTCTCTCTCTCTCAGACAGACATATAGTAGGTCAGGAGTTTCATTCCCCTATATAAGGATTCGTGGTAAAAGTGCTCTACCCACTAGGGGTGGAGCCAGGATATGGTGTAAGGGCGGGAAGAAGGCATCTCTCTCTCTCTCTCTCTCTCTCTCTCTCTCTCTCTCTCTCTCTCTCTCTTGCCATTGCTGCCTTGCTATTTGCAATGGCCATGAACTGCAGCCCCTGCCATGCCACCCTGCCTTGAGCCAACTGAGTATGGACTGAACCCTCAAAGAACTGCAAGAAATAAACCTTCCCTTCCTTCATTTTGGATGTCGGGTATTTTGTCCCAGCAATGAGTAAAATGTAACTAAGGCAGAATTTCAAACAGAGATTTAATACAGGGGAATGTTTCACAGATGTTGAAAGATTTCAGGAGAAAAACAAAACATTAACCAACTTAGTTATTAATCAACATTGGGAGAAGTTATTGCCCTCAGGGCTGAAGTAGATCTGTCACCACCCTGAGAACTTTGGGGGAAAAAGAGAAGAGGTTATTAGGATCCAGTTGCTCAGAAAGAAGAGAAAGAAATCAACCATATTAAAGACACATGTGATTGTAAAATTTAACCCGCTAGTAAAGATGTTAAAGTGTGAGGGAAAGTAATAAACTTTTCAAGAATGTAGAAAAAAATCTGGGGAAAAAATAGTATGTGGGTGGTTAGTAATAAATAATCATAGAGAAAACAAAGAAAAATCTGAAAGCAATAGAATTGGAGCTTATGGATCCTTCTAGCATAGGCCGTCCACACCCAGAACTACGCTGAGCCGATTTAGTTGGGTATTACTCAAGTTGACAAAATCAATCAATGAGCGCAACGCCCAATGTAATAGGTCCATTACATTGAGGATTAAGAGCTGCAGCTCAGACTGTAAGGTATATTGAAATGGAATTGTGACTGAGAGCAACACCTAATCGTGATGATTAGATCTACTTCTAGAAAATCTGAAGGACGGTGGGTATCTCTAACTATCCTAAGGTGCTACTGAGCTGAGAGACAGACCTGGGACAATGCATGAGGAGGAAGAAGGATGAGTCAGGGGATGAGACATTCTACTGTGGGGTTTTCACAGTGGGGTAGGTAACAATTTAGACCAGACCTAAGGGTGATAGGGCTAAGGGACGGGGTTCAAACCTGAGGGCCAGTGAACCAAGTCAGGAGCGGGGAGAACCAGGGAGACAACACATTCCGGAGAGGGGCCTGAATCTTTAGGTGCCTCTCTGGGAAACTCCAGAAAGCTAAAGGTAGTGAAACCTCTCATTTCACTGAATGGTGAGGTAAACGTCAGAAGGAATTAGAATGAAGGAGGCAATGACTTCCATAATTCTCTCTGACACTGACTTAATGTTCTCTGCCTACGTTTGTAAAGTTTAGTGTGCAGACTGCAAAGGAGATGATATGACCTTGCCCGCCTGCATCTTCCTTGGCTCTAGCAAAGAAGAGTCACATCTTTACATTTCTGTGTCCAGTGGTTCTGATCATACATTTTGACTATGCATCACTTTGAAAAACAGGTTCCTGGAAGATCTACTAGAAGGAGTATTCCAGAGTGGGCAGACTCAAGGAAGATCCCAAACGTTTTCTTATCCCATCGTTTGGCTAAGTTGACCTCTGAAAGACAATGGAGAATCTGGGCATTGAGATGGCAAGGTTTGTCTTGTTATCTTTCTAACAAAAGGACACATGGCATCCCAGCCCGAGGCAAACATTTGTCTTATGGTATACAACACTGCTTCAGAGTTGTGGAGCTTAACTACTGCTCCTCAATGGGCCTTGGCTAACTAGCTGGTCATTGACCCTAACTGAACTTTCAGTAAACCAAGCGCAGGAGAGCACCTGACATTCTGAGAAGGGAAATGACAAGAAGACATTAGCTACTTTGAGAAACTTACGGTTTGTGGCAGTTTTGCTTTTAATCATTGACTTTCCTTGGGGAAGTCCCCTTTATAGATTTTAGAATACATGGGTGTACTATTCTTTTACCCCTCCACAAAGAACAGATTCTTTACCCCCAAGTAGGGTTGCCAGACAAAATCCAGGACACTTCATTCAATTTAAATTTCAGATAAATATCAATTAATTTGTTATTATAAGTAGGTCTCAAATATTGCAGAAAGTATCAATTTAGCAGGCATCTTATGTTTTTATGTGTCTTTTCTCCTAAAGGAGATATATGTCTCTGTTCTGGTGAACAGATAATTTGGTCCTTTCTTTGACTTTGAAGTTGCCCAGTGACCACTCATTCTACTACATATGGACCACTTTCCATATGATCTTTCAGGAGGTAGGAGTAATTTTCAAGCACTTTGGGTAAGCTAGTCTACAGGCACTGTTTTGTTCTTATCTATTATGACAGTTCAGGAAGGAAACAAAGAAGCTACCAGGTGGTTAGCATTCCACAAATGGATCCATGTCAACTCTTACAGTGTTGGGAGGTGAACTGGAGGCAGACAAGCAGAACTCAGTGATGTGACCAGGAACTGTCAACAGGGGATTGTTTTACAAACACCTCTCACACCACGAACTCCTGGGTTGGTGAGGTGTGTGTGTGTGCGCGTGTGCGCACGCACGCGTGTTTCTTTTAATAGACTTAGTCCTGTATTTTCACTGTGAGAGGACAACTTGCTCCTAACTTGAGAATCAGATGAATGACTGCCCTCACAGAAACCATTAATGACTGAAACTTGCTGCCCAGAGATTTTGATGTTTTGGCAAGTGCAAAGTTCAAAAATGTCCCCTAATATCCTGAGGGTGATTTTCCACCTTGTAGAAACTGGAAGTTTTAATTATTATTTTAGGAAAGCATCTCTCTTTCTTAGAGCATTCAAGTGGGTATTTTTACTTATACCAATGTAAAGCAAGTTATCTTCATGGTGGAAAAAAAAAAAACAAGAATAATGTTAAGGTACCATTAACCTGAATGTAGTTTAGACTAAAAGCTCATTATTTTGTTTGGAAATACGAATTGTGGTTTGCTGGGGTCAGAACTGTTTTGCATACCTTCTTTTGGTCTGGCAGTGCTTGCAGGTGCTGAAGGTTTGGATAAAGGAAGAGGCAGAGTTTGCTGCAGCTCAGCCAAGGTCCAGCCTTCAGTGTCACCAGTGCGCTGTTATTTAGGAAGGAATTACACGGAGTGCACTGATCGTGTACTCGTGCAGTAATGTTAACTGTCATGCTGAGGCCCATAAGGCAAGACTACCCTCTTGTGGTAGGGGCTGGGGTTGTGATTTTAAACAAGAGAAAATCCCTGTCAATCATCCAAAGAAAGACCAAATTATATCAGGATTAGGTTAAATCATAGATGAACGTGATTTAAATTCATAAAATTTCCTTCTCTTTCAATGTCAAGGTCTAGAAGTGAGCAGTCAGGGCTACTCAGGTAGCTCCCAAGGTCTTAGATGTCATTTTATCTTTCTGCTTACTTAGTCTCAATCAATGGCTCATTTTCAAGGTCACAGGATGGCTGCTAGAGTTCCAGCCATCGTATCCACATAGAATCTTGGAGAGAGTAAAACAGTAAAAGAAAAAAAATAGTGTGTGTGTCAGGATGAGGTCTCCAAGGCAATTCTACCTTTAACTTACTTTTTTGAAGTCCCCGCTTACGTCTATAGCTGGCTTACATATTGAGAAATAAAGTTTTTTACACTTGCATTTTGTAATTCTCATTAAACCAGGATGCTGTTAGTGTTAAGGGAACGAGAGCATGAATATTGTGTGAAAAGTGCAGTTTCTGCCTCTCTGGGCCTGAAGTCCAAGAAACAAGGGAGTTTTCTTTTAAACCATTTGACAGCAGGATCCAAATTTTCTGGGGCAGGTGTGCAAGGGACTCTGCCAGACTTCAGAGTTAGACTGAAGTCTAACTAAAGAAGGCTAAAGACTAAAGACTGAAGGCTAAAGACTGGCCGGCTCTGGTGTGTGGGCTTCAGATAGGTGTTTCTGTCCAAGGTTATAGATGCCTCTTTCCCTTCCCTTCCCTCCCTTCCCTTCCCTTCTCTTCCCC